>JAZGLO010005102.1:0-22844 GCA_036873155.1 Biomphalaria sudanica
ACTCTATGATCCTATCATTTGTCTCAATACTCTATGATCCTATCATTTGTCTCAATACTCTATGATCCTATCATTTGTCTCAATACTCTATGATCCTATCATTTGTCTCAATACTCTATGATCCTATCATTTGTCTCAATACTCTATGATCCTGTCATTTGTCTCAATACTCTATGATCCTATCATTTGTCTCAATACTCTATGATCCTATCATTTGTCTCAATACTCTATGATCCTATCATTTGTCTCAATACTCTATGATCCTATCATTTGTCTCAATACTCTATGATCCTATCATTTGTCTCAATACGCTATGATCCTATCATTTGTCTCACTACTCTATGATCCTATCATTTGTCTCAATACTCTATGATCCTATCATTTGTCTCAATACTCTATGATCCTATCATTTGTCTCAATACACTATGATCCTATCATTTGTCTCAATACGCTATGATCCTATCATTTGTCTCAATACTCTATGATCCTATCATTTGTCTCACTACTCTATGATCCTATCATTTGTCTCAATACTCTATGATCCTATCATTTGTCTCAATACTCTATGATCCTATCATTTGTCTCAATACACTATGATCCTATCATTTGTCTCAATACACTATGATCCTATCATTTGTCTCAATACTCTATGATCCTATCATTTGTCTCAATACTCTATGATCCTATCATTTGTCTCAATACTCTATGATCCTATCATTTGTCTCAATACTCTATGATCCTATCATTTGTCTCAATACTCTATGATCCTATCATTTGTCTCAATACTCTATGATCCTATCATTTGTCTCAATACTCTATGATCCTATCATTTGTCTCAATACTCTATGATCCTATCATTTGTCTCAATACTCTATGATCCTATCATTTGTCTCAATACTCTATGATCCTATCATTTGTCTCAATACTCTATGATCCTATCATTTGTCTCAATACTCTATGATCCTATCATTTGTCTCAATACTCTATGATCCTATCATTTGTCTCAATACTCTATGATCCTATCATTTGTCTCAATACTCTATGATCCTATCATTTGTCTCAATACTCTATGATCCTATCATTTGTCTCAATACTCTATGATCCTATCATTTGTCTCAATACTCTATGATCCTATCATTTGTCTCAATACTCTATGATCCTATCATTTGTCTCAATACTCTATGATCCTATCATTTGTCTCAATACTCTATGATCCTATCATTTGTCTGAACCAACTTAGAAAGGGGTGTGGGAAAAGGAAGGGGTATCTGGCTGATCGCTTTTTAAATACATAAATACATTTATTAAAAACAAAAAGGTGAACGAAGTGAAGCCTACTTAAGTCAATACACTAACCACTGTACCAGGGAAGTGCTTATGAATATAGAATCTTTTAAAGTTATATTGTTAGTCTCAAACTTTTCTCTCTTAACAGAGTATAAAACGGACTAATTCAACTTATAGCACCACATCAGTCAAGTACACTTTCTTTCCCTTGTTCGAGATGCCAAACAAAATTATGAATGACCAATTATGATGAATTATGATTCTTATGTTGTCAGGCAAAGGAAATAACTGCAACATTTGAACTTGTTCCGAGATTCGGTGTGGGAGATATAACGTGTACACATGTTTGACCAGACAAACAGAGTGAGTGAGTGGATAGAAGCTTTGTTTACAAAAAAAAAGACTAGTATTCGATAACAAGTTTATTATAACAGAGTTTTAGTCATGTGACCATTTAGGTCTTATTTGAGAGCTTGGATTTCATAGACACTAAACAGATATTCAAGGTACACCTAGATGTAAAGGCCGATCTAATATTTCCCAATAAGAACTGTAAAGCAGAAAATTAGTCAGATGTTAAACTAATTGTTAAGGTGAAGAATTGAGGGGATGTGCACAGAAGTGATACTCGAGTTCACGGGATGGCCCAATTCAATATACTAGAATTTGCTGCGCTGGCCAAAGGAACTTATGGAGCCATGGAGAGAGCGCTTACTTAATGGTCTTTTTATTACTATTGTTATCAGTAATATTTATAGATATCGTGAACTAATCAACGGTCGTTACCGGTGGGTAATGCTAGTCTTTTTATAAAATTTAAACTGTGCAAAGAACGATAACTGAGAATGCTTATTCTGAAACCATAATGAAAGAATTTTCATTCTTTATTCAGTCAATGAATGCCAATATCTTCGAGCTCAATGAACGAGTCTAAGGTACACAGTTTATATCATGTAGATCATGTCATCAAATATCACGGTTTAAGATGTATCCCGTAGCTTTGATTTAGGCTGATATCATCAAACTCGTCATCAAATCTGTACTTAAGAACCATAACTCAAGCTAAAAAGAGTAGGCGAAAAGGATGTTGGGCTGTTGACATGCTAAAAAGGAGTGTTAATTATTCTATAATTATTCTATAATGACGAAGCTTAATCATAACTGACCAGACACTAATGTTAATGATTTGTCTAAACTAAACTGTCAAGTTTAACTCTCGCAAACAGCTCAATGTTGTCAGCTAGTCATTTGATACTGTGATTTTTCAGTTGATAGTAATTTTGTATTACATTGAAAATGTACTAATATAATGGGAAATAAGCCTTGTGTAGAATTTTAAGTCGTTCGCTAAAAAATGTAAAACTGAAATCGACTAGCAAACTTTTCTATTATTTTCTAGAAGTATTTGACTAGCTAAACAATCAAACACGTATCCTACCATCGTGGAGACTGGAGTTCGAAATCAGACTCGAGGAACTTTTACAAAATAATTGCCTTTGAAAAGGCAGCACGGAAATCTTCCCACAGACACCCCCCCCCCCCACTGGATCACAAAAGTGATTGGATCATACCAAGCTGATCATGCTGTAAACATTAAAGTTGCGCTAAACAAAAACAATTAATAAAAATATTTCCAATATATTGTTAATCTAGATATATCAAAAATTAATTACATGACTGATTCAAAATAATTAATGCAATTTCACTCAATATAAACTTTCTTTTTCTTTTGAAGTATTGTTGTATATTTTACTTGTTTACATCCAGTACTTATTTTGAATAAGCTAAAAGTCACTTGCTACCTAGGATACATTGAAATCATTTCTTCGAAGAGTCAATCTAGAATGATATCCGTTGAACAAAAATAAAAAATCTCGTTTTTAAAATCTTGTTAAGAAAAAAAAAACAATAACTATCGCTACTAGATTATTAAGTAATATTTTATTGATTAAAATGAATATTAGTATGTATGGTGATGCCAGTCTTGTCGCCCATGTTAAAAAAAAGTTTCAAGGTTTGTAAAGAAGTTTTCTTGGCCAATGTCAATGTAGCTAAGTTGTTGTTGTTTTTTAATCTGATCTATCTAAAAAAAAACATATCTGTTTATTTGTCTGTCTTTCTTTGTGTTCTATTCAATTAAGTTGTTGTTTTTTTCATGTGACATATTGCACTCACCATTAATTTTTGGACACGTGACAATAACTACTTATTGATTTTATTTTCTTTACTTTAATTGTAAACTATAAATAAGTAAAAAAAAAAAAAAGGTAAAGTACCCCCCCCCCTCTTTCAGCCCTTTGGATCTATGGGATCGATGATGTCAGCTTCCACCTGTTCCTGTCGCTTACGGTTAACGAGGGTCTCATGTGGCCAGCACAATGACCAACCGACTTTATTTCCCCTACAAATTAGAGTTGGCTGAACTCAGGGGCATCCTAAAAATCAACAAATGAAAAATCCAAGTCTTCATCGCCCCTCGTTTCGGAAGTTAAGTTCTTTACCAGTCACCAAACCACCTTATAATTAAGTGTCTATATGTTAATCCATGGCCGTAGTCATCATGGTACAGCTAGTTGAACATAAAATTGAATGTATAGTTTGTCGTAGTAATAAAAAAAAATGCCCCTCTGCTCTGGCTTAATATTTTTTTTTATATATCCTAGCAAACATTAAAGCTTAAGTTGTATTCCTATATTCTAATGCTGATATTTTTCATTGATACAGAATGACAGTAAATAACTCGCTAAACATCCACGATTACCTCGAATTGACAAGTGCTGATGAACCAATGAAGTTAGGCTCTACAGAGGTCATACCTCCACAGCTGTTGTCAGTAACACAAAAGGACATGTCATTCAATGATCAGTTACAATACGCCGAGCTTACAGTTTTTCCAGATCTTCCATTCAAGCCCGTACCTGATGTGAAGGAATCTGTGGCAGCTCTAGACGCTGTACCGCCCTACTACAACGCGACCACCGCCAGCGACATCTTTGTCAAACCTTTAGAGTCATTCGAAGAGGTTAAGCGAATCTCCTATATGGATGTCCCAGAAGTGAATCGAATCTCCTATATGGATGTCCCAGACAAGAAACGAATCTCCTATATGGATGTCCCAGAAGTGAAACGAATCTCCTATATGGACGCCCCAGAAGTGAAACCAATCTTCTATACGGATGTCTCAGAAGCTAAACGCCCGCTCCCAGAAGTGGACACTTATTCTAAACTAGAATTACCAGATCATTATGACTCCCTGGCGTCTGTTCGAAGACACAGCTTAGCCAAGCCCAGTGCAGCTAGACAGCACAAGATGGTTAGTAAAAAATGCATTACTTTGGCATTGTTTTGTTACTTTTTGTGGCTACTTCTGTTGTTGATCCCAATACTGGCAACAATTTTCGTCTTTGGAAATAAATTGGACAACAAACTTGATGATTTTATAAACATTCAAAAAGAAAATTTTAATTTACATCTGAGTAGCATCTGCCCCAACACTGCAGCGTCAGATCTACGAGTGACATTTGCAGGAAGCTGTTATTGCCTCTACAGGAAAAGACTCTCCTGGGAATCCGCCAAAGAGTTTTGCCTCAGCCTGGGAAATGGCGTCCATCTGGCGGAAATCTATACCAAGGAGGTCAACGACTTCCTGCTGCCTCTATTGCAGGCCTCAAACACCAAGACGGGGATATGGCTGGGTGGTTCCGAGTTGTTGAACGAGGGGAGGTGGATGTGGAACTACACTGAGAAACCTGCAGCGGTGTTTACGCCCTACCAGTGGAGTATCGGTCAGCCAAGTCGTTTTAGCCCCACAGGTGAAAGGGAGCAATGCCTAGAAGTCTATAATTGGAACAGTGCTACTTTTATGTGGAATGATATCAATTGTAATTACGAGAATTCCTTTTTGTGTAAGTCTTCACTGGAACAATCAGGTTGTTCATGCTAGAAATCAGTTGAGTTTATCTAGGCCCCTACCTATCTACCCGTTTATCTACCTATCTACCTGTTTATCTACCTATCTACCCGTTTATCTACCTATCTACCTGTTTTTCTACCTATCTACCTGTTTATCTGCCCATCTACCTGTTTATCTGCCTATCTACCTGTTTATCTGCCATCTACCTGTTTATCTGCCTATCTACCTGTTTATCTACCTGTTTATCTGCCTATCTACCTGTTTATCTGCCCATCTACCTGTTTATCTGCCTATCTACCTGTTTATCTGCCCATCTACCTGTTTATCTGCCTATCTACCTGTTTATCTGCCTATCTACCTGTTTATCTGCCTATCTACCTGTTTATCTACCTGTTTATCTGCCTATCTACCTGTTTATCTGCCCATCTACCTGTTTATCTACCTGTTTATCTGCCTATCTACCTGTTTATCTACCTGTTTATCTGCCTATCTACCTGTTTATCTGCCTATCTACCTGTTTATCTGCCTATCTACCTGTTTATCTACCTGTTTATCTGCCTATCTACCTGTTTATCTACCTATCTACCTGTTTATCTGCCTATCTACCTGTTTATCTGCCTATCTACCTGTTTATCTGCCTATCTACCTGTTTATCTGCCCATCTATCTGTTTATCTGCCTACCTACCCACATACAAACATAATTTAACTACATACCTACCTACATAGGGTGGACACAGCGATCTGTAAAATTTAGAGTATAGTTTAGATGGAAAAAAAAAGATTATAAATATTTTGCTGTTCTTTTCCATTACATATATATTGTTATTCTATTTTTTATGTCATTGCATTGAAATTTGTAATTACATGTATTTTAAAATGTCCACATAGTTTGTCAGCTTGAACTGGCTGACCCGCTTTCTTAAGAGGTAAATCAGAAAGCAGTAGACACATGTTGTTTCTGTAATAAGACTTAAGGAGCCATTGTATATAAGGAAAACTATTTGTAGAATCAAAACTTTAATGACTCAAATGTCTTGATGCTGGATGTAGATCTAGATCATTTGTGCTGCTAAATTCTTGACATTTTGATATTGTATATACACCTACATAAACAAATATATATATATACGTGTGTAAAGTTTGACGCTACATAGTGTAACATCTTTGTAATGACAGAAATGTGTACAATGTTTGATACTCTCGCGTTGTGAAAGAAACCGTGGCAAGTTTTTTTAAAAATATATATTTAAAAACATTATTCCGTTTAGAAAAATTCATTCCATGTCAAATAATTTTTTTTTAAAACTTGTTATTTAAATTTTGTGTCTTGTGTATAATTGTAAGTCTTTTTTTCAACAGGAATTAAACATTGGTTAAAAGAGAGTCGTATTGTTCTCTTATTTTGTTATGAGAGACGGAGAGAGAAGAGAGAACAAAATAAGAGAGAGGAAAAAAGAGAGTCATAAAGAGATTGAAAGAAAGTGAGAAAAGAGAAAGAGAAAAATAACGAGAAAGTGAGAAAGACAGAGAGATTGAGAAAGAAAGAGAGAGTGAGAAAGAAAGAGAGAGTAAGAAAGAAAGAGGGAGTAAAAAAGAAAGAGAGTGAGAAAGAAAGAGAGATTGAGAAAGACAGAGAGAGTGAGAAAGAAAGAGAGAGTGAGAAAGACAGAGAGAGTGAGAAAGAAAGAGAGAGTGAGAAAGAAAGAGAGAGTGAGAAAGAAAGAGAGAGTGAGAAAGAAAGAGGGAGTAAAAAAGACAAAGAGTGAGAAAGACAGAGAGATTGAGAAAGAAAGAGAGAGTGAGAAAGACAGAGAGAGTGAGAAAGACAGAGAGAGTGAGAAAGAAAGAGAGAGTGAGAAAGACAGAGAGAGTGAGAAAGACAGAGAGAGTGAGAAAGACAGAGAGAGTGAGAAAGAAAGAGAGAGTGAGAAAGACAGAGAGAGTGAGAAAGACAGAGAGATTGAGAAAGAAAGAGAGAGTGAGAAAGAAAGAGAGAGTGAGAAAGAAAGAGAGAGTAAAAAAGAAAAAGAGTGAGAAAGAAAGAGAGATTGAGAAAGAAAGAGAGAGTGAGAAAGAGAGAGTGAGAAAGACAGAGAGAGTGAGAAAGAAAGAGAGAGTGAGAAAGACAGAGAGAGTGAGAAAGACAGAGAGAGTGAGAAAGACAGAGAGAGTGAGAAAGAAAGAGAGAGAAAGTGAGAAAGAAAAAGAGAGTCTTATCTTATCTTATATAATACAGACGTTACTTAAAAAAAGAAGATGATTACGTCCTACGCGTCATGCATTTAGTCATGCATATTAACCAATGACTTAAATTCTGCCAAGTCACTGGTTTTTCTGACTAGCTCAGGCAACCCATTCCATGCTCTAATAGCACTAGGGAAGAAGGAGTATTTGTACAAATTTGTCCTAGCATATGGGACGAGGAATGTGCCTTTATTTTTGTGTCCTTCAGACTATTTTATTAGATTTTGTTTTTGTATTTGAAGATTTTGAGTCTTCTGTCCTGAAGGCTTCCTAAATTTAGTGATTTTACTAATGGTGTTACTCTAGTCAAATGTGAATATTCGTTTGTTATAAATCTCACTGCTCTATTTTGTGTTTGTTCCAGTTTCTTAATGTTTTCTTGAGTTGAGGGGTCCCAAACGGTGGATGCATATTCTATTATTGGCCTAACCAATGTTAAATAACATTTTAGTTTTATGTTCTTATTTGATTTATAGAAATTTCTTTTAATAAACCCTAATGCTTTGTTTGATTTTTTTAATAGTTTCATCAATATGTGGATTCCATGACAGTTTTTCATTTATTATAACACCTTGGTATTTTGCGTTTTTAGTCTGTGCTTGCCATGAATAAGATAAGTGGAATTAATTTGTTTTAGTTTTTTTGTTACTCTTAACAACTGACATTTTTCTGGGTGGAAAGACATGCTCCAATTTGATTCCCATTTCTGTAATTCATCTAATTCTCTTTGTAAAATATCTGTGTCTTGTTTTTATTGTTCTATATATTATGCAATCGTCTGCAAATAATCTGACTTTTGTTCCTGAAGTAATGCAATTTGGTAAATCATTTATGTAAATTAAAAATAGTAGTGGACCCAAGACTGTTCCTTGAGGTACACCTGAGTTTACTGTTATTGGTGTTGATTTAGAGCCATTTATTATTACAGTTTGTTCTCTCCCTATCAGAAAATCTTTAATCCACTGATGCAGTGGACCATTAATGCCAAAATATTTTAATTTTTTAAGCAAACTATGGTGGTGAACTTTGTCAAAAGCCTTGGAAAAATCTAGTAAGATAGCATCTATTTGTTCACTATTATCTAAACCTTTAGAAAAATCATCAATTAGTCCTATTAGTTGTGTTTCACATGATCTATATTTCCTAAAGCCATGTTGGTATGGGGTGAGGACATTATGTTTGTCTAAGTGGTTAATGATGTTGCTACATATTATGTGTTTTAGGATTTTACATGTGATGCTGGTAAGTGATACTGGTCTGTAGTTTCCTGGATCAGATTTTTCACCTTTTTTAAATAAGGGTGTGACATTAGCTTCTTTCCAGTCCTTTGGTACTCTGCCCTGGTTAAGCGATGCCTGAAAGAGTATTTTGAACACTGGGGCTAGCTCATTGCTTAGTTCTTTGAGTAATCTAGCTGGAATACCATCAGGTCCAGACGCTTTATTTGGTTTGGTGTTGGCTAATAGTTTTTGAATTCCATTTTTTTGTACTACTAAATCTTCTATGTTGTCTACTTGGTTCAAATTAAGAATAATGTCTTTGTCTCCTGGGGCTGAGAATGCTGATGCAAAGTATTTGTTTAGGATGTTTGCTTTAGTTTCATTATCATTATGTATTATGTTATGTTCATCTTTTAATGGCGCTATGTCTGTTGTTTCCATTTTCTTAGACTTAATGTATGACCATAGGTTTTTGTTGTTATCTTTAGATATTACATTGTTTATGTATTCACTCTGCAGCTGTCTGCTTACTTTTTGGGTTAGGTGTTTAATTTTTATATACTTTTTGTAAGAAAGACAGAGAGGGGGTGAGAATGAAAGAGAGAGAAAGAAAAACAGAGAGAGTGAGAAAGACAGAGAGAGAGAGAGTGAGAAAGAGAGAGAGTGAGAAAGACAGAGAGAGTGAGAAAGACAGAGAGAGTGAGGAAGACAGAGAGAGTGAGAAAGACAGAGAGAGTGAGGAAGACAGAGAGAGTGAGAAAGACAGAGAGAGTGAGAAAGAAAGAGAGAGTGAGGAAGACAGAGAGAGTGAGAAAGACAGAGAGAGTGAGAAAGACAGAGAGAGAAAGAAAAACAGAGAGAGTGAGAAAGAGAGAGAGTGAGAAAGAGAGAGAGTAAGAAAGACAGAGATAGTGAGAAAGAAAGAGATAGTGAGAAAGACAGAGTGAGTGAGAAAGACAGAGAGAGTGAGAAAGAAAGAGAGAGTGAGAAAGACAGAGAGAGTGAGGAAGAAAGAGAGAGTGAGGAAGACAGAGAGAGTGAGAAAGACAGAGAGTGAGAAAGACAGAGAGAGTGAGAAAGAAAGAGAGAGTGAGAAAGACAGAGAGAGTGAGAAAGACAGAGAGAGTGAGAAAGACAGAGACAGTGAGAAAGAGCGAAAGCGTGAAAAAGAAAGAGAGAGTGAGAAAGACAGAGAGAGAGAGTGAGAAAGAGAGAGAGTGAGAAAGACAGAGAGAGTGAGAAAGACAGAGAGAGTGAGAAAGACAGAGAGAGTGAGGAAGACAGAGAGAGTGAGAAAGACAGAGAGAGTGAGAAAGACAGAGAGAGTGAGAAAGAGAGAGAGTGAGAAAGACAGAGAGAGTGAGAAAGAAAGAGAGAGTGAGGAAGACAGAGAGAGTGAGAAAGACAGAGAGAGTGAGAAAGACAGAGAGAGTGAGAAAGACAGAGAGAGTGAGAAAGACAGAGAGAGTGAGAAAGACAGAGAGAGTGAGAAAGACAGAGAGAGTGAGAAAGACAGAGTGAGTGAGAAAGACAGAGAGAGTGAGAAAGAAAGAGAGAGTGAGAAAGAAAGAGAGAGTGAGAAAGACAGAGAGAGTGAGAAAGACAGAGAGAGTGAGAAAGACAGAGAGAGTGAGAAAGACAGAGAGAGAGAGAAAGAAAGAGAGAGTGAGAAAGACAGAGAGAGTGAGAAAGAAAGAGAGAGTGAGAAAGACAGAGAGAGTGAGAAAGACAGAGAGCGTGAGAAAGAAAGAGAGAGTGAGAAAGAAAGAGAGAGTGAGAAAGAAAGAGAGAGTGAGAAAGACAGAGAGAGTGAGAAAGAAAGAGAGAGTGAGAAAGACAGAGAGAGTGAGGAAGACAGAGAGAGTGAGAAAGAAAGAGAGAGTGAGAAAGACAGAGAGAGTGAGAAAGAAAGAGAGAGTGAGAAAGACAGAGAGAGTGAGAAAGACAGAGAGCGTGAGAAAGAAAGAGAGAGTGAGAAAGAAAGAGAGAGAAAGTGAGAAAGACAAAGAGAGTGAGAAAGACAGAGAGAGTGAGAAAGAAAGAGAGAGTGAGAAAGAAAGAGAGAGTGAGAAAGAGAGAGAGAGTAAGAAAGAGAGAGAGTGAGAAAGAGAGAGAGTGAGAAAGAAAGAGAGAGTGAGAAAGAGAGAGAGAGTGAGAAAGAGAGAGAGAGTGAGAAAGACAGAGAGAGTGAGAAAGAAAGAGAGAGTGAGAAAGAAAGAGAGAGTGAGAAAGAGAGAGAGTGAGAAAGAGAGAGAGTGAGAAAGAAAGAGAGAGTGAGAAAGAGAGAGAGTGAGAAAGAGAGAGAGTGAGAAAGAGAGAGTGTGAGAATGAAAGAGAGAGTGAGAAAGAGAGAGAGAAAGTGAGAAAGAGAGAGAGTGAGAAAGACAGATAGAGTGAGAAAGAAAGAGACAGTGAGAAAGAGAGAGAGTGAGAAAGACAGAGAGAGTGAGAAAGAAAGAGAGAGTGAGAAAGAAAGAGAGAGTGAGAAAGAGAGAGAGTGAGAAAGAGAGAGAGTGAGAAAGAAAGAGAGAGTGAGAAAGAGAGAGAGTGAGAAAGAGAGAGAGTGAGAAAGAGAGAGTGTGAGAATGAAAGAGAGAGTGAGAAAGAGAGAGAGAGAGTGAGAAAGAGAGAGAGTGAGAAAGAGAGAGAGAGAGAGTGAGAAAGACAGAGAGAGTGAGAAAGAAAGAGACAGTGAGAAAGAAAGAGAGAGTGAGAAAGAAGAGAGTGAAAAAGAGAGAGAGTGAGAAAGAGAGAGAGTAAGAAAGAAAGAGATAGTGAGAAAGAGAGAGAGTGAGAAAGAGAGAGTGAGATAAAAAGAGAGAGTGAGAAAGAAAGAGAGAGTGAGAAAGAAAGAGAGAGTGAGAAAGAAAGAGAGAGTGAGAAAGAAAGAGAGAGTGAGAAAGACAGAGAGAGTGAGAAAGAGAGAGAGTGAGAAAGACAGAGAGAGTGAGAAAGAGAGAGAGTGAGAAAGAGAGAGAGTGAGAAAGAGAGAGTGTGAGAATGAAAGAGAGAGAGAGTGAGAAAGAGAGAGAGTGAGAAAGAGAGAGAGAGTGAGAAAGACAGAGAGAGTGAGAAAGAAAGAGACAGTGAGAAAGAGAGAGAGAGTGAGAAAGACAGAGAGAGTGAGAAAGAAAGAGACAGTGAGAAAGAGAGAGAGTGAGAAAGAGAGAGTGTGAGAATGAAAGAGAGAGTGAGAAAGAGAGAGAGTGAGAAAGACAGAGAGAGTGAGAAAGAAAGAGAGAGTGAGACAGAGAGAGAGAGTGAGAAAGACAGAGAGAGTGAGAAAGACAGAGAGAGTGAGAAAGACAGAGAGAGTGAGAAAGAGAGAGAGTGAGAAAGAGAGAGAGTGAGAAAGAGAGAGAGAGTGAGAAAGAGAGAGAGTGAGAAAGAGAGAGAGAGAGTGAGTGAGAAAGACAGAGAGAGTGAGAAATAAAGAGAGAGTGAGAAAGACAGAGAGAGTGAGAAAGAAAGAGAGTGAAAAGAGAGAGAGTGAGAAAGAGAGAGAGTAAGAAAGACAGAGATAGTGAGAAAGAGAGAGAGTGAGAAAGAGAGAGTGAGAAAGAAGAGAGAGTGAGAAAGAGAGAGAGTGAGAAAGACAGAGAGAGTGAGAAAGAAAGAAAGAGTGAGAAAGAAAGAGAGAGTGAGAAAGAAAGAGAGTGAAAAGAGAGAGAGTGAGAAAGAGAGAGTAAGAAAAAGAGATAGTGAGAAAGAGAGAGAGAGTGAGAAAGAGAGAGAGTGAGAAAGACAGAGAGAGTGAGAAAGACAGAGAGAGTGAGGAAGAAAGAGAGAGTGAGAAAGACAGAGAGAGTGAGAAAGACAGAGAGAGTGAGAAAGACAGAGAGAGTGAGAAAGAGAGAGAGTGAGAAAGACAGAGAGAGTGAGAAAGACAGAGACAGTGAGAAAGACAGAGAGCGTGAGAAAGAAAGAGAGAGTGAGAAAGACAGAGAGAGAGAGTGAGAAAGAGAGAGAGTGAGAAAGACAGAGAGAGTGAGAAAGACAGAGAGAGTGAGAAAGACAGAGAGAGTGAGTAAGACAGAGAGAGTGAGAAAGACAGAGAGAGTGAGAAAGACAGAGAGAGTGAGAAAGAGAGAGAGAGGAGAAAGACAGAGAGAGTGAGAAAGACAGAGAGAGTGAGGAAGACAGAGAGAGTGAGAAAGACAGAGAGAGTGAGAAAGACAGAGAGAGAGAGAAAGACAGAGAGTGAGAAAGAGAGAGAGTGAGAAAGACAGAGAGAGTGAGAAAGACAGAGAGAGTGAGAAAGACAGAGTGAGTGAGAAAGACAGAGAGAGTGAGAAAGAAAGAGAGAGTGAGAAAGAAAGAGAGAGTGAGGAAGACAGAGAGAGTGAGGAAGACAGAGAGAGTGAGAAAGACAGAGAGTGAGAAAGACAGAGAGAGTGAGAAAGAAAGAGAGAGTGAGAAAGACAGAGAGAGTGAGAAAGAAAGAGAGAGTTAGAAAGACAGAGACAGTGAGAAAGACAGAGAGCGTGAGAAAGAAAGAGAGAGTGAGAAAGAAAGAGAGAGAAAGTGAGAAAGACAAAGAGAGTGAGAAAGACAGAGAGAGTGAGAAAGAAAGAGAGAGTGAGGAAGACAGAGAGAGTGAGGAAGACAGAGAGAGTGAGAAAGAAAGAGAGAGTGAGAAAGACAGAGAGAGTGAGAAAGAAAGAGAGAGTGAGAAAGACAGAGAGAGTGAGAAAGACAGAGAGCGTGAGAAAGAAAGAGAGAGTGAGAAAGAAAGAGAGAGAAAGTGAGAAAGACATAGAGAGTGAGAAAGACAGAGAGAGTGAGAAAGAAAGAGAGAGTGAGAAAGAAAGAGAGAGTGAGAAAGAGAGAGAGAGTAAGAAAGAGAGAGAGTGAGAAAGAGAGAGAGTGAGAAAGAAAGAGAGAGTGAGAAAGAGAGAGAGTGAGAAAGAGAGAGAGAGTGAGAAAGACAGAGAGAGTGAGAAAGAAGAAAGAGAGAGTGAGAAAGAAAGAGAGAGTGAGAAAGAGAGAGAGTGAGAAAGAGAGAGAGTGAGAAAGAAAGAGAGAGTGAGAAAGAGAGAGAGTGAGAAAGAGAGAGAGTGAGAAAGAGAGAGTGTGAGAATGAAAGAGAGAGTGAGAAAGAGAGAGAGAGAGTGAGAAAGGGAGAGAGTGAGAAAGACAGATAGAGTGAGAAAGAAAGAGACAGTGAGAAAGAGAGAGAGAGTGAGAAAGACAGAGAGAGTGAGAAAGAAAGAGAGAGTGAGAAAGAAAGAGAGAGTGAGAAAGAGAGAGAGTGAGAAAGAGAGAGAGTGAGAAAGAAAGAGAGAGTGAGAAAGAGAGAGAGTGAGAAAGAGAGAGTGTGAGAATGAAAGAGAGAGTGAGAAAGAGAGAGAGAGTGAGAAAGAGAGAGAGTGAGAAAGAGAGAGAGAGAGAGTGAGAAAGACAGAGAGAGTGAGAAAGAAAGAGAGAGTGAGAAAGAAAGAGAGAGTGAGAAAGAAAGAGAGTGAGAAAGAAAGAGATAGTGAGAAAGAGAGAGAGTGAGAAAGAGAGAGTGAGAAAAAAGAGAGAGTGAGAAAGAAAGAGAGAGTGAGAAAGAAGAGAGAGAGTGAGAAAGACAGAGAGAGTGAGAAAGAAAGAGAGAGTGAGAAAGACAGAGAGAGTGAGAAAGAGAGAGAGTGAGAAAGACAGAGAGAGTGAGAAAGAGAGAGAGTGAGAAATAGAGAGAGTGAGAAAGAGAGAGTGTGAGAATGAAAGAGAGAGTGAGAAAGAGAGAGAGAGAGAGTGAGAAAGAGAGAGAGTGAGAAAGAGAGAGAGAGTGAGAAAGACAGAGAGAGTGAGAAAGAAAGAGAGAGTGAGAAAGAGAGAGAGAGTGAGAAAGACAGAGAGAGTGAGAAAGAAAGAGAGAGTGAGAAAGAAAGAGAGAGTGAGAAAGAGAGAGAGTGAGAAAGAGAGAGAGTGAGAAAGAGAGAGAGAGAGAGTGAGAAAGAGAGAGAGTGAGAAAGAGAGAGAGAGAGTGAGTGAGAAAGACAGAGAGAGTGAGAAAGAAAGAGACAGTGAGAAAGAAAGAGAGAGTGAGAAAGAAAGAGAGTGAAAAAGAGAGAGAGTGAGAAAGAGAGAGAGTAAGAAAGAAAGAGATAGTGAGAAAGAGAGAGGTGGGAAAGAGAGAGTGAGAAAAAAAGAGAGAGTGAGAAAGAAGAGAGAGTGAGAAAGAGAGAGAGTGAGAAAGACAGAGAGAGTGAGAAAGAAAGAGAGAGTGAGAAAGAAAGAGAGAGTGAGAAAGAAAGAGAGAGTGAGAAAGAAAGAGAGAGTGAGAAAGAAAGAGAGAGTGAGAAAGAGAGAGAGAGAGTGAGAAAGAGAGAGAGTGAGAAAGACAGAGTGAGTGAGAAAGAAAGAGAGAGTGAGGAAGACAGAGAGAGTGAGAAAGACAGAGAGAGTGAGAAAGACAGAGAGAGTGAGAAAGAGAGAGTGAGAAAGACAGAGAGAGTGAGAAAGACAGAGAGATTGAGAAAGAGAGAGAGTGAGAAAGACAGAGAGAGTGAGAAAGAAAGAGAGAGTGAGGAAGACAGAGAGAGTGAGAAAGACAGAGAGAGTGAGAAAGACAGAGAGAGTGAGGAAGACAGAGAGAGTGAGAAAGACAGAGAGAGTGAGAAAGACAGAGAGTGAGAAAGACAGAGAGAGTGAGAAAGAGAGAGAGTGAGGAAGACAGAGAGAGTGAGAAAGACAGAGAGTGAGAAAGACAGAGAGAGTGAGAAAGAGAGAGAGTGAGGAAGACAGAGAGAGTGAGAAAGAGAGAGAGTGAGGAAGACAGAGAGAGTGAGAAAGACAGAGAGAGTGAGAAAGACAGAGAGAGTGAGAAAGACAGAGAGAGTGAGAAAGACAGAGAGGGAGTGAAAAAGAAAGAGAGAGAGTGAGAAAGAGAGTGAGAAAGACAGAGAGAGAGAGTGAGAAAGACAGAGAGAGAGAGAGAGAGTGAGAAAGAGAGAGAGAGAGAGAGAGAGTGAGAAAGACAGAGAGAGAGAGAAGAAAGAGAGAGTGAGAAAGACAGAGAGAGAGAGAGAAGAAAAAAGTATATTTTGATAATCAAATATTAGAATACATTAGAATTATGTGCGTGAATTTGAAACCAAACGAACTATTTCATGACCCATTCAAAGAACTCTTAGAGAAATCCATTTCTTTTTTTCAAAATGTGTAATCCTTTTCTCTCCTACACCAAAAAAAAAAAAAAAAATCTAACGGACGCGTGACTTTCTGGAACGTGAACTTTTAGCTCAACCAAACGTAGTCATAGATGTAGACAGCCCAGGGCTGGACAGTAACATTAGTGGGGACCCTTTTTCAAATCTAAAGCAATATTTCTGCTTAATAGGCAGAACAGTGAGAGTGACCAGGCATCTAGGGAAAAGAAAATTATCAGAGCGTGGTGGAGATTGAAATCGCTCCGGAACGCAAACTTAAAATCTTTCTATTAGAGGAGATTAGTAAATGTGACACATCTTAGATGTAGTATTGAGATCGGGCCGCGGAGAAAATTCATGAGTAGAGGTTGTCAGATATCCATAGTTGGTAGTTATGTGCTCACAAATAAAAACACATTGAAAGAAGATAAAGAACACTTAACAATCTCTAAGTTCACGGTTGACTAGGTAGGCCAAAACAAAGTTGTTTTTTTTAGTACGACAAACATGAAGGCATTGGATTGGATTAAAACCAGAGCTTTTAATATGTCCTTTTCACTTTGAGTAGTAATTGTAAACATAAGAGACTAGTAGTAACCGAAAGAAAGTGTCTGACTATCTAAGTGTCTGACTATCTAAGTGTCTGACTATCTAAGTGTCTGACTATCTAAGGCTAGAAACAGCTCAAACTATTATTAAAAACAATACCTACTCCGTTCTACTAGAATGAACATTTGAAACATTAGTATCTGGGATCCATTATAACTGAAGCGTGAGGTTTTGAGTGATTAATGAAAACATTGGATAATTGTATATGATATACTATTATGGGATGTTGTACTCTTGTATATGGTATCGAGTGGCATGTAAACAAGATCACTATCTTGTCAATCTAGTTCAAACAAACGTGAACAAACAAAGTATACACACTGTGTGCTATCCTATTTTTAAAACGAAATAAAACAAATATTGTTATGTAAAAGTTCAGCAGATTTGACACAAAAAAAAACACAACAATTATGAATAAGTAATACATAGTAGATTTTTTTAAAATGTATATTATTATTTTATAAATAACCCACAAGGCTACATGCAATAAACATTAAATACAAAATCGTTGTCTCCTTTACATTTGACTTCTATCTTTCTACTTATTATTATAATATACTTTATACACATTGAAAACCTTAAAATTGCTATCAATATAAATTGTATACAAATTATAGGATTATTTCAATTGAACAACAAAATGGCTCGTTTTCAGAAAAAAAATATTCTTAGCACATATTTAGTAACACGCTACAAAAGTAGTTTAATCTGGATTTTTATAGATCCAAACTTGACAGACGGACACAGACCACACACAATTAATAACTGCTCCCCCCCCCCCCCCACCTCCGTCTAGGGCCGGTGTCGGCAAACTGCGGCTCGCGAGCCACATGCGGCTCTTTGGGTGTGAAGCTGCGGCTCTTTCGTTCCATACGCAAATATTATTTATTTTATCAAAATTTCTTTTTCAAAAAGTTCGGACTCATTGAACGAGGATTAGGTCTCGATTCTGTCTTCAGCCACATTATAGGCCTACTGGCTCTTCACCACACTCCTCCCCCATTACACGCGTCGTCACTGTAATCAGTCCGTCGGAAGCTCTTGAATGACGCAGTCGTCTGATGCATCTATGTACGCTTGAATTCGCTTTCGGTTGTGCTATATAGTTTATTGTTTCAGGTAAATGAGTTAGAAGCGAATTATCTTCTCAAAGTTAGAAGCAATCTACAAGTCTTGCTGATCTGGCAAACGTTGGGGCCCCAGTACGTACCACTAGAAACTGGACAAAAAGGCAAACCATTTACATATGGTATGTCAAAGATTGCTTTATACGTGCATCTGGAAAAACATTTTCATGATTTCGAAAAAAAAGAAAACTTGAAAAAAAATCGAAGCTAAAACAGTAGAAGATAGAAGAGCTAATATGTCTTCAAATGTAAAATATTTGCAGGTGGAATATATTCAATATTCTTCTGTCTTGTCACTTGCTATAGATGAGTTTTGCAACATAAAAGACACGGATAAGTTGAACCTTTGTCATGTATGTCTTCCCAAGTTCCAAAAGAAGAACTTGGATTGCTACCGCTCTGGAGACAAACTAGATGGGATGATAGAGCGTATGCTGAGCAAAAATACATTGAAGACAATAAAATTGTTTAAATAACAAGGAGCAACTACGATTCTTCGAAACAAAATAAACTGCGAAATTCTTAAGGTTCACTGAATAATACACCAAGAAGCGCTTTTAGACCAAACGATTCAGGCCAAAATAGTTGAAGTCATATGTTCGGTAAGATTGTTATTAGCATCTTGTCAAAAGCACTTAACCATCGTCCGTTTAAAGAATTCTTAAGCGAAATAGAAACTCCGTATTCCGATCTCCTTCACAATAAAGTGTGATGGCTTTCCAAAGGTAAGGTGTTAAAACGTTTTAGCTTGTGCTTGAATGAATTAAATACATTCCTAAATGAAAAACACATTTATCACCCTGAATTAGAGAACAGCAAAAGGTTGCAAAAATTTTATCTTTACCTAACAGCGAAATGAAATGAACTGAATGTTAAACCACAAGAAAATGGAAACCCAGCCGATGTTTGGGTAGAAGATTAGCCTTCTTTTGAAACAAAAAAAAATTATTGCAGAAGAGCGGTAAGTTACTTTTTTTTCAATGTCTAAAGAAATATCGCAATAAGATCAGTGCAACTGTTGACACGAATTACTTCATCACAGTTAGAAAAAAAGTAATTCAAAGATGAATTTGTTGACAGTTTTCTATGACAGTTATAAAAGATTACAAACTAACAAAATCATTCTAGCATTACTAGTAAATGAGCACATATAGTAACGAAATCCACATTGATCCATTTCAAGTTGATACTGGATTTCTAAAAATGCCATTGATTGAAAGTAAAAATTTGTGGAGTTGAAAATTTAAAGAGTTGAAAAACAAGTTGGAAGAGTTGAAATTCCAGAAATGCATGTACGTAACGCAACAAGTGGACATCTTTAAAAAAATGCCGAGTTGATTCGGCACAAGGAATAATCTTTCAGTTTGCAACATTGAGGTGAAGAAGTTGTCATTTCGAGTGCTATATTCGGATTTACATATTCGTCCGAGCAAGCGTTCTCTTGCATGATATTATTAAAAGTAAGAAGCCTACAAACAAATGAACATTTAGAGTCGTGTTTGAAACTAAAAACAACAAGTTATGAGCCAAATGTATACACAATTTCTCAAACCAAAGCCATCGCTCCCATTGAATTTGTTTGCTTAATTGCTTGTGATTGAAGTACAAGTACATAAACAAAACAATTATCTAATAATGCCATATGAATATATTATCTACTTTTGCTGTGAAAACACTACTTATATATAAATAAATAAATATTTTGTCTTTAGAAAAAATTCTTTTTTTTCATTAAAAATAGTCTTCTTCTTATCTTATATAATACAGACGTTACTTCAAAAAAGAAGATGATTACGTCCTACGCGTCATGCATTTAGTCATGCATATTAACCAATGACTTAAATTCTGCCAAGTCACTGGTTTTTCTGGCTAGCTCAGGCAACCCATTCCATGCTCTAATAGCACTAGGGAAGAAGGAGTATTTGTACAAATTTGTCCTAGCATATGGGACGAGGAATGTGCCTTTGTTTTTGTGTCTTTCAGAGTATTTTATTAAATTTTGTTTTTGTATTTGAAGATTATGGTTCAGTGTTTTATGTATAATTGCTACTTTACTTTTGAGTCTTCTGTCCTGAAGGCTTTCTAAATTTAGTGATTTTACTAATGGTGTTACCCTAGTCAAATGTGAATATTTGTTTGTTATGATTCTCACTGCTCTATTTTGTGTTTGTTCCAGTTTCTTAATGTTTTCTTGAGTTGAGGGGTCCCACACGGTGGATGCATATTCTATTATTGGCCTAACCAAGGTTAAATAACATTTTAGTTTTATGTTCTTATTTGATTTATAGAAATTTCTTTTAATAAACCCTAATGCTTTGTTGGATTTTTTTTATAGTTTCATCAATATGTGGATTCCATGACAGTTTTTCATTTATTATAACACCTAGGTATTTTGAGTTTTTAGTCTGTGTTACAGGTTTTCCATGAATAAGATAAGTGGAATTAATTTGTTTTAGTTTTTTTGTTACTCTTAACAACTGACATTTTTCTGGGTGGAAAGACATGCTCCAATTTGATTCCCATTTCTGTAATTCATCTAATTCTCTTTGTAAAATATCTGTGTCTTGTTTTGTTTTTATTGTTCTATATATTATGCAATCGTCTGCAAATAATCTGACTTTTGTTCCTGAACTAATGCAATTTGGTAAATCATTTATGTAAATTAAAAATAGTAGTGGACCCAAGACTGTTCCTTGAGGTACACCTGAGTTTACTGTTATTGGTGTTGATTTAGAGCCATTTATTATTACAGTTTGTTCTCTCCCTATCAGAAAATCTTTAATCCACTGATGCAGTGGACCGTTAATGCCGAAATATTTTAATTTTTTAAGCAAACTATGGTGGTGAACTTTGTCAAAAGCCTTGGAAAAATCTAGTAAGATAGCATCTATTTGTTCACTATTATCTAAACCTTTTGAGAAATCATCAATTAGTCCTATTAGTTGTGTTTCACATGATCTATATTTCCTAAAGCCATGTTGGTATGGGGTGAGGACATTATGTTTGTAGTCATGTGAGTCTACGTATTGTTGGCAAGAAAAAAAAAAACAACGTTGTGGCTCTTTCAAATTATAAAATTTTGTAAATTGTAATTTTTGGCTCTTCCGACTCTAAAGGTTGCCGACCCCTGGTCTAGGGACAGCTAAAAGTGTAAGGGAAAGTAACTCTTGTTGTTTTTAACCTTACATATTGATTTCTAGATATCTGTAAGAAACAATTATATTTTAAAATTCAAGAATAGCAAAGCGAGAAAGCTGTAACAAAAAAAAATAATTTAAAGTCAGAAATTGAAGTTCAAAACTGCACAGCAGGTCAAGCCTAACGGAGGTGGCACTATATCTAACTGACAGGAACAAGGAGTGCGGCTAGACAGTAGACATGTTTCTTGTCCCAATAGGAAACGTAGAGCTATAGTAAACAGAAAAAAATATCTTGACACTACTACACTTTCGAACAGGATAACTAAAGAGGTCCTCGCTGATTGGCCAGTTGGGGCGCCAATGATTGACGAGATGAGTGAGTGTGAAGATGGTGGCGGGGTAGAAATACACCCTACAAGGTCAAGGTCGATGGCACTGGAAAACAAATCACAAAAGAAAATCTAAACGATCAATATGAAAAGGGGAGAGAGGGACGAGTAACAATTGGATGGTACTCTGAGAGAGGGGCGAGTAACAATTGGATGGTACTCTGAGAGAGGGGCGAGTAACAATTGGATGGTACTCTGAGAGAGGGGCGAGTAACAATTGGATGGTACTCTGAGAGAGGGGCGAGTAACAATTGGATGGTACTCTGAGAGAGGGGCGAGTAACAATTGGATGGTACTCTGAGAGAGGGGCGAGTAACAATTGGATGGTACTCTGAGAGAGGGGCGAGTAACAATTGGATGGTACTCTGAGAGAGGGGCGAGTAACAATTGGATGGTACTCTGAGAGAGGGGCGAGTAACAATTGGATGGTACTCTGAGAGAGGGGCGAGTAACAATTGGATAGTACTCTGAGAGAGGGGCGAGTAACAATTGGATGGTACTCTGAGAGAGGGGCGAGTAGCAATTGGATGGTACTCTGAGAGAGGGGCGGCAGGGACGGGAGTTCTCAAAGTGTTTACACGTATGTCTCAAGCAGCACCAATTATTATTATTATTATAGCCCTTATATAGCGCTACTTTCATGTTTATAACATGCTCAGAGCGCTTTTGGTCCGATCTCGTTTGAGGACCAGTGGGGGGGGGGAGGGGTTATCTAGGAGTTAGTTTTCCGTGTTGCCTTTAGGCGCTCAGTAAACACAACTCTGCCCGAGTCGGGTGTCGAACCTCGAGCCCCCTTTTAGTAGCCAAGCCAAGTTCAATGACAAAGGAATAAGTCAAGCATCTCAAACAAATACAAAACTTCCTGTCACACTGACTAAAAACTTAGTAAAACATAATATCCGGGTGTAATACTAAATGAAACGTTATCATGGAGCCCCTATATATAAATGGAACTATTAAAAAATCAAGCCCAACATTAGGGTTTATTAAAAGAATTTTTTTTTACAAATTAAACAAGAACATACAAAACTAAACTGCTAATTAACTTTAGTTAGGCTAATATTAGAATATGCATCCTCTATTTGGGACCCCTCAACTCCAGAAAACATAAAGAAACTAGAACAAATACAAAATAGAGCAGCGAGATTCATAACAAACGAATATTCCAGTTTGATTACAGTAACACCTTTAGTGAAATCAATAAAAACTTAGCGACACTTCAGGACAGAAGAATCAAAAGTCAAATAGCCCTAATACATAAAACATTAAAGCCATAATATGAAATACTCAGAAATACAACACAAAAAGGAGGAACATTTCTTATTCCATTCGCTAGAACCAATTCATACACGTGCTCCTTCAAGTGCCATTAGAGTTTCGCATAAGGCCCCACAATGGTTAAGTCCGGCCCTGCTATTTAGTGACGGGTGAATACAGAGTAGATTATTTGTTCTCTTTTCATGACTTCTTGGTCACAATGGTTCAGTCCGGCCCTGCTGTTTAGTGACGGGTGAATATAGAGTAGATTATTTGTTCTCTTTCCATGACTTCTTGGTCACAATGGTTCAGTCCGGCCCTGCTATTTAGTGACGGGTGAATACAGAGTAGATTATGTGTTCTCTTTCCATGACTTCTTGGTCACAATGGTTTAGTCCGGCCCTGCTGTTTAGTGACGGGTGAATACAGAGTAGATTATTTGTTCTCTTTCCATGACTTCTTGGTCACAATGGTTCAGTCCGGCCCTGCTATTTAGTGACGGGTGAATACAGAGTAGATTA
>JAZGLO010005103.1:0-70000 GCA_036873155.1 Biomphalaria sudanica
AATAAATTAAAAGGATCACTGGGTTAGGGTTAGGTGATTTCGTATTTCTTTTTATTATCAAATCTTAGTAGTATAGATAGATAGATAGATAGACAGACAGACAGACAGACAGACAGATAGATAGATAGATAGATAGATAGATAGATAGATAGATAGATAGATAAATAGATGGATTGATAGATAGATAGACAGACAGACAGACAGATAGATAGACATATAGATAGATGGATAGATAGATAAATAGATAGATTGATAGATAGATAGATAAATAGATGGATTGATAGATAGATAGATAGACAGACGGACAGACAGATAGATAGACAGATAGATAGAAGGATAGATTGATAGATAGATAGATAAATAGATAGATAGATATATAGATAAATAAATAAATAGATAGATAGATAGATAGATTAGATAGATAGATAGATAGATTCAGATATATTCACAAACCAGATTGATATATCCATACAGTGTTTAAAATCTCGCACTATTTCATGCCCCCTGTAAATGCACTTTGAAATACCGGATGTTTAATAGCACCATGTTTGAAAGCACGCAGTTTTACAGTCAGCCACCATTGTTTCAAGAGTGTACATATTTATGTTTATGCTTGACGGTTTTCATTCTACAAATGTATCCCTTTATTACGTATTTGTTTTCATCAAGGTGGGCTGTAACAGATGAGGCAAGGTGGCTTGGCTTTCGAGACGGAGTCCAGGGTTCGAATCCTGGTGAGATTGGTATTTTTAATTTCGGGATCTTTGGGCGCCCTTGAGTCCACCCAGCTCTAATGGGTACCTAACGTTAATTGGGGAAAGTAAAAGGCGGTTGGTCGTTGTGCTGGCCACACGACACCCTCGTTCATGAAAGTAGAAAGAAAGAAGAATTTCACTTTCTCCAAACATGAAGAGATAACATCATAGACCTACTCCAAACCGGTATCTGGAAATTTAGGCACCGATATTTAGGCACCGGATATTTAGGCACCCGGAAATTTAGGCACCCGGAAATTAGGCACCGGATATTTAGGCACCCGGAAATTTAGGCACCCGGATATTTAGGCACCTGGAAATTTAGGGACCCGGATAATTAGGCACTTTTTGACAAGGCGGATAATTAGGCACCGGATAATTAGGCACTCTTTAATAAGCGTCCTTAATTTTGAAAATCATTTAAAAATGTTAACGTATACTTTATCCTTAGGCTATGGGCTATCGGTGACGTTATAATAAATAGCAAACTAGAACGATTCTTACTAAAGAAAAGCTGACAAATGGGAAGAAAAAGACAATCATAAGAATGTGTGGAAACAAATAACTCCTGAGTCATTATATACTATAGACATCACAGGATTCAGGGGAGGGGAGGTAGAGAGGATTCTCCGCTCATTGCTTCAGTCCATCACCAGCCCCTCAAAAGTTGACTGGTGAGTTTTTTTAAATTGATTATGCAATCTGTGAGTGCCACTTGGTTGCAGAAAAAACTCTAACAACTTAATGAACAGGAAAAACACTCTAGTAGTCGATATCAAAAGCTTTCGAACAATGAGACTTAGTAGTCACAGAAACAGCTTTTATACATTGACCTGCTGAAAGAGGCCACTAACACTGGACCACAATCGACTTTGATGTAGCTGGATAAAAACGTTTATAGCATCGGGATGATATTTCGCAGGTCGCGGAAAAGACTCGATACATTTCGAACCCAGGAGTCTCATAGGATCAACAGGTGGACCCAATTTCTTTTGAGATACCCGCCCGTGTAAAGGAGCCTGATTCATTGTTTTATCATAAATTGTCAACATAATCATCATATTAAGAACTTTAAAGATTTTCAATGAAAAGAGACCACTATTCCAAAAATTAATATAGAAATTTTCATCTCATCTGTCTTTTCCATAAACTCTTTATTTTTTTAATTTCAAAACATTATATTTTATCGCGATTTCTAGCCATTTTGCAATGTCCAACCATATATATTTTATATAAATATTATAGCACATAAATTTGCATATATTGAATATATGCGTAGGTATAGTTAAAAATTAATTACCACAAAAAAATTTGAAGGAGGTAACACACCTATACACTTACACAATAGATCTTCCTAAAGAGGTTGAAATAGAGATTAATGCTGTTATAAAAAAATGAATACTACTTTAGTTTATTAACATATCAGATCCCTATAAGTAACGCAAGCTAAGCCTCCTCCTCATTCCCATACTCTTTTTAAGGAGACAAGTTTCTCCAGACTTCCAATTTAGCACCTATGCTGTTCCATACCCTTGACCCCAGTGTGTAGCCTTAAGATTCACTAAGCAACTTTTACGACCAAGTTTACATCTATCTGCGAGAAATCCTCTCCCTTAAGTGGGAGTGTGTGCCCCCCCCCCGCCTATCCCATTTTAAAAGTACGACCCCTCCCTTTCCCACAAGCAGAGGGCAATTGCGATTATATTTAACGCCAACACTTCCCGACATAATAAAAATATTTTATAATACTTTTTAATTCTAAGTATTTACATGAGTAACTAAATATTTACACAAATTGCATAATCATCAATTACAAAAACTCACCAGTCAACCTTAGGAGTTGGTGATGGAGGGAAGCAATGAGTGGAGAATCATCTCTACCTCCCCTCCCCTGAATCCTGTGATGTCTATATTATATAATGACTCAGGAGTCTTTTGTTTCCACACATTCTCATGATTGTCATTTTTTCCCATTTTGTCAGCATTTCTTTAGCTAGAATCGTTATAGTTTGCTATTTATTATAACGTCACCGATAGCCCATAGCCTAAGGATAAAATATACGTTCACATTTTAAATTGATTTTCAAATTAAGGTCGCTAATTAAAGAGTGCCTAATTATCCGGTGCCTAATTATCCGCCTTGTCAAAAAGTGCCTAATTATCCGGTGCCTAAATTTCCGGGTGCCTAATTATCCGGGTGCCTAAATTTCCAGGTGCCTAAATATCCGGGTGCCTAAATTTCCGGGTGCCTAAATTTCCTAAATTCCTCCAAACCTTCTGTAGGACGTCAGGGCTTAAACATGAATTTCAAATTAAAATATTAATTCTTTGCTTACATATTATATACTTTTAGTTTTATATATATATAGTTTAATTGTACTAATTTATTCTGTTGTCAAAGGCAGTAGTAACAGGGGGGGGGGGGGAGAAGGAGCATAATGAAGGTGGCCTTTCTTGTTAGTCCTATTCAGATTCTCACCCCCACCCCCACTTTTTTTCTTTCTTTCATCCAAGCCTCTGTGGTCTACTCTTACTGCAGCATCGACCAGCATCTGTTGCTCCACCCCGACCACCCCCCCCCCTTTCTCCCCTCAGTACGCTTTCCGTGTATGATGCAACATGGCCTGACAGGAAATAATAAGCCTGACCTGACAACACCCTTGTTATGCCGATCTTAACAAAAAAAAGGTCCGGTTATATTTCTTGGGAACTTTCAACCCAAACTGAAAGCCGCGTCAAGTCAGCACCACGTGGTCTTAAGTAGGTCAAAGCGCGCGTTACTTTGAATGACGTAGCTAGACGAAGTATGGAAATTTCTTTGATTCAATCTCGTCAACATGAGTCAAACGGTTTCAGAGTTTAAACGCTCCCACCCCCACCCCGTCTTTATTTCCCGCAAGAATCTGATTCAATAATGGAAATTTCCGATTTCTAAAAAAATGTTTGGCTTTAACCAAAAATTAACAAAGGCATGCGTTAACAATGAATCATGCATGTAGTTCTCTCCCTTAGGGAATTCCCCTATGTGCAGTTATTTTGACATGTCACACGGCATGTCATTAAACTAGATGAACAGACAGAATATGTCTGGATGTAGACTCTCTTGGATTAAAATTAAATAATGACAAAATGATATGGTACTTAGAAAATGTGGAAAAAATAAAGCATTAATGAATAGATGTTTGAATGTAACTTGCAAGAGCTGGCACACATGGGTCAGGGGTCAGGAATACAACGTCAAGCCTCCCCCCCCCCCCCTTTTTCAGTAAACTGTGACTGAACGTCAAGCACCCTTCAGTAAATTGTGACTGAACGTCAAACCCTTCTTCAGTAAACTGTGACTGAACGTCAAGCCCCCCTTCAGTTAACTGTGACTGAACGTCAAGCCCCCCTTCAGTAAACTGTGACTGAACGTCAAGCCCCCCCCCCCCCCCCCCCCAGTAAACTGTGACTGAACCCAAACCGAGTCTTACTGTATCTAGTATGATTGAACATTTCAAACAAACAAGAAAAAGACAGACCACACACAAGGTATCATAAGACAGACCAGACACAAAGTATCATAAGACACAGACCAGACACAAAGTATCATAAGACACAGACCAGACACAAAGTATCATAAGAGAGGCCAGACACAAAGTATCATAAGACACAGACTGGACACAAAGTATCATAAGACAGACCAGACACAAAGTGTCATAAGAAACAGACCAGACACAAAGTATCGTAACACAGACCAGACACAAAGTATCATAAGACAGACCAGACACAAAGTATCATAAGACACAGACCAGATACAAAGTATCATAAGACAGACCAGACACAAAGTATCATAAGACACACCGGACACAAAATATCATTAGAGAGGCCAGACACAAAATATCATAAGACAGACCACACAAGACAAACAGGTTAACGCATCCACGTCCAGACCATATAAAACTGTTGAGCAGTGTCAAGGTTATTGAGAAGCTGTATATAGTTAATGATCAAATACACTGTTCATTGTAATATACCCGCTGGAGTTCATCAATTTTAAAGTCATAGTCACAGATATAGGAGCATTAGCGAGTGGTCAAAACAGGATCAGTTTTTCATGTTCATTACAAAGAGCGAAGATCCAAAATTGTTCATTATTAAGGATGGCTACCTGGTCGTGCGGTTTGCGCGCTGGACTGTCGTTCAGAGTTATCGATGGTCCAGGGTTCAAACCCTGCCCGCTCCCATCCCCCGTCGTCCTGCGGGAGGTTAGGACTAGGAAGTAATTATCTTCAACTCTGAAGGAACATCCGAAACATGTAAAACGTTTTACAACATTTTACAAACATTTTGTTGCTGCGTTGACCAGCTGACAGGTCAGCCTGAAGTTCTATAGATCTGATGTTTTTATGTCCAACACTTAAAGCTGGGCTCATCAACAAAGTTCCTGGACATCATGTTGCGGACCTCCACAAGTGAACAGACCGATACGATTTCCAGATGTTAACTTATCGTCAACCCAGGACTGAGGCCAAACAGCATTGCAGAGAACTCATGAGGGATTGAGAGTACTATATGAAATCTAAGATTGATTATTCTTTCCAGTATATCTGGTCTAGAGATAATTTGACCCCAATGACTATCCACGGTAGTATAGTAAAGTTTATGTTACTGTCTATTTACACTATTAATTTATATATCTTAACTAGTCAATATGTACCGTGATATCAGATAAAACATATCTATGACACAAAAGCAAAAACGAATAATTTATATATATATTGTTTTAAAAAAGTTGTCATTTTTATTGCTATCATTATTATTTTAAAAAATCTAACACACAAGAATTGCACGAAATGTTGTACTGACAATTTAAGACTGAACTCCCTTTAGTATATTTGATGTTACTGTAATAAGGTTTATTTCGATTATGTGGATTTTGCACTTATACTATACTTATAGTAAACACACCAGAATTATAATTTAAGACTCCTGATGAAGATTTTTAATTTTGGGACCCTTATGGTGCCCAGCTCAAATGGGTACCTGAAATTAATTGGCCATAAGTAAAGGCGGTTGGTCGTTGTGCTGGCCACATAAAACCCTGGTCAACCGTGGGTCACAGAACTAGATTACCTTTATATCTGCCCTATAGATCGCATGGTCTGAATGGTGAACTTACTTTAATTGTGAGAGACAGAGAGAGAGAGAAAGAGAGACAGAGATAGAGAGGACAGAGAGAAATAAAGAGAGAGACAGGGACAGAGAGAGAGACAGAAAGCTAGAGACAGAAAGAGAGACAGAGAGAGAGAAAGACATTAAGACCTACTTGTGACATGCATGACTTACTGTTCACTTGATGTATTTTGGGGGGAAATTAACACGTTCAGAAGACGATAACTCTACCACTAGAAAAATATTCGGGTATTCCCTTACAGCCGTGTCGGGCTAAAAATAGTTTGGCGCTCTAGTGTCTACGGCTTTATAGGTCAAGGTTAACCATAGTGGGGGAACTCTAGTAAATCCTCTACGTGGGTGTAACAGAGAATGCAGACTGCACTTGATATACAGCCCCCCCACCCTTAACAATTTTTACAACCTTTTTAATATATCTTCAACCCACGTAGCTTTATTCATGTTCGTAAGCTAGATACAAGTGGCGTAGTGGAGACATTTTTACTAGAGGTCATTCAATCTGACTCAAAGACACATGGGTTCGGGTCTTACAATGGTAGCGCTATGCTCCTTTTTTTTTTTTTTTTTGATTACAATACCTCTATTCAGCTTGTACTTTTGTGGAAACTAAAACCTAAAACTTTTAAGGGGGAAAGCTAAAAAACCTGGGTGGACACGGATCTCGAAAACGGCTTTAACGATTTTCCCATACATTTAATAGTTGATGTATATCTTATCTTGTATAATACAGATTTACTTTTAAAAAAAAAAGAAGATGATTACGTCCTACGCGTCATGCATTCAGTCATGCATATTAACCAATGACTTAAATTCTGGCTAGCTCAGGCAACCAATTCCATGATCTAATAGCACTAGGGAAGAAGGAGCATTTGTACAAATTTGTCCTAGCATATGAGACGAGGAATGTGTCTTTATCTTTGTGTCTTTCTGAGTATTTTATTAAAAAATTTTTTTTGTACTTGAAGATTATGGTTCAGTGTTGGGAAAATAATTACTGGCTCGTTGGCCACACGGGGATAACTCTAGTTTTTTTTTTACCACTATAATTTTTCAAAGCATAAATAAAATATAATATAGTTTTTCAAAATATATATATAAAAAATAACTTAAATTGGGCTTGTCACATCAGTTTTAGAACCCCTGTAATATTTGGTGACTAGTAATCACTGAACCATTCCGTGCAGTCGCACGAGATTTTGTTTGGTCGGAAGCTGACCACGAGGTGGACACGGCAGTTGATCTTAGACTCTGGTAGAGAGGAGTGTTATGAATATTATTGACAAGTAGAGTTATGTACAAGTATTGAAGTTATTATAATTGATTTGTATTCAGGACTTATTTCCTTGGATGTAATTTGTGATGGCTGAAGTTGCCAACATCTTTTGTGATTTATTATTTTTGTGTAATAAAAGCCATGTCTGCTACCAGTGAGTCTATTAATTATTCTAAGTATTGTGGTCAAAGAGTTCAGCATGTTAGTGTTCTTACGCACTAGCAAATCTAGTGCGCGAGTTAAAGTATTTAACTAAGAAGACAAAGAATATTATATTATCTGCAAGAGGTATCTACCACACACGACATTCGCGTTATCACGCCTACAACAAAAACCAGGCTGTGACAGGGCTAATAGCTAGAAAATAATGTATCTTGAAGGGATTATTCGGGTATTTCCACATGTAGGCATATTTTGTTTTTCAAGAGTTTAATAAATCAATTCAGAAAGGTTTTGCGCATCGTCTTGTAAGTCTAGATCTAAAGGCTTATCTTATCTTATCTTATCTTATAGACGTTACTTCAAAAAAGAAGATGATTACGTCCTACGCGTCATGCATTTAGTCATGCATATTAACCAATGACTTAAATTCTGCCAAGTCACTGGTTTTTCTGGCTAGCTCATGCAACCCATTCCATGCTCTAATAGCACTAGGGAAGAAGGAGTATTTGTACAAATTTGTCCTAGCATATGGGACGAGGAATGTGCCTTTATTTTTGTGTCTTTCAGAGTATTTTATTAAATTTTGTTTTTGTATTTGAAGATTATGGTTCAGTGTTTTATGTATAATTGCTACTTTACTTTTGAGTCTTCTGTCCTGAAGGCTTTCTAAATTTAGTGATTTTACTAGATCTAAAGGCTTATCATTAGAATATTAGAAAGTATAGATCTAAAGGCTTATCATTGGAATATTAGAAAGTATAGATCTAAAGGCTTATCATTGGAATAGTATAAAGTCTAGATCTAAAGGCTTATCATTGGAATATTAGAAAGTCTAGATCTAAAGGCTTATCATTGGAATATAATAAAGTCTAGATCTAAAGGCTTATCATTGGTATATTATAAAGTCTAGATCTAAAGGCTTATCGTTAGAATATAATAAAGTCTAGATCTAAAGGCTTATCATTAGAATATTATAAAGTCTAGATCTAAAGACTTATCGTTAGAATATTATAAAGTCTAGATCTAAAGACTTATCGTTAGAATATTATAAAGTCTAGATCTAAAGGCTTGTCGTTAGGATATTATAAAGTCTAGATCTAAAGGCTTGTCGTTAGAATATTATAAAGTCTAGATCTAAAGGCTTATCATTGGAATATTATAAAGTCTAGATATAAAGGCTTATCATTGGAATATTATAAAGTCTAGATCTAAAGGCTTATCATTAGAATATTATAATGTGTAGTAGGTTTACTCATTCGTTGAACCAGGATTCTTTCTTTCGGGTAAAAGGGGGGGTGGGTTAGCGGGGTAATAATTGTTCCGTTTTTTAAAAATCTAACATTTATTAGTTATTAAGAGAAAAAACAATCGCTTTATAAGTCGTATAAAGGAGGTACTGTCTTTACAAAGAAAGTGTCATTCTTAGTTTTTGTCAGCTTTAGTTGAGTCCTCCTAACTTTTATGGTTACCTGGCATAAGTCAAAGCAAGTGATGACTGCTCGTGTAAGGTTCAGACTCGGTACCATACTAACGTCGGTCAACCGCATACCGATTACAATTTCTGCCAACTATTTTTGTGTGTGCGCGTGTGTGTTGGGGGGTATTTTCACAGTGGGGGCATTCTTAGATTGTAGTGCCAACACAACTTGTAAGTGGAATCCCCATTTTCTGGAACTCATAATAACCAATAACAATTCATCTACAAAGATGCGTACATTTAGTAGGTCGAGTTTTGCCCAGTTCCTAGAAATCGCACTGAACTTTTTTTTTATAAGGACATGGGGTTTTTCACTCATATTTTTCTGACTTATGTACATTTAAGTACTGAATTATGATTGGCTAGAACTTACCAGGTCAGATCTGTTCGTATTTGGCACAAATGGTATTCTGATAACTAATAATTTCATGGGTACCGTCTCGTCTCTATAAGCTCATACTTATCTTTTTTTTTTCTTCTCATAAACTAAACTTTAATTCCGGAGAGTTAGCTGATCTATTTTTAGAAGAACTGTTATTCGGACGAAATGAATACTTGATCAGCTTGATCACCATGTCCCCCCCCCCCCAGCACAATGACCAACCGCCTTTACTTTCATCAACTAATGTCAGGTAGCCATTGGAGTTGAGTGGACTCAGGGACGTCCTAAAAAAAATCTCGAAACTCAACATCCCAGTCTACACCAAGACTTAAACCCGAGACGCCTCTGTTCGGAAGGTACGCGCTTTACCACAGCCACCACCACCCCTGGGTTTGGGCATTGCCCAATGCAATACATTGTCACCCAGAAGGAGCTATGGGCCAGGACGTAATGTTCTTCCTGAGTAAACGCCTCAGTGAAACTCATTTAAGTAAATCCTCACACCCAGACTTGGCCTTTTAAAAAAACCCAGCTCCAATCAGAACACTCCCTAATTAGTCACAGACTTTGAGCTGCAAACACAAACACTGAGCTCAATACGTGCTCGCGTGCACACACAAGAAATAGGTTTAAAAACATAGGCTACAAGACTGCTGTGTTTGCTCAAGGATAATGTCTCCATTTTAATAAACATTTAGCCTATACACTAAAGCCTGTCACCATAAGCACACACACACACACACAAGAAAATGTCTTGTTTTTGAGATAGCAAGAAAAACAAAATATTTTTTTTTTCATAGTTCATAAAGAACGAATAAAGAACAAGAACTCTGGGACTATTTTCTGTTACTTCTTGCGAGAAGAGTTCAACGCCCTTCCCTAAGATTGATTATTCTAGCAAACAAATCGCCAGTGTTCAAAGATTATGAAAAAAAAAAAAAATAAGAAGGGGGAACTAACAGGCAGCTTCATTTGATTATCTTTTCCTTATCAGTACTTACCGTATCGATCCCGATCATGGCTGGGTCTTGTCAATACGTTAGTCATCAGACAGTCGTGTTTTCATTCGACTAGGAGACAGATCGATAATGGGAATTTGTTTCTTTAGATTTTGTTTTTAGTTTCGATCAAAGTAGATTGATATCAAGTGATCGATACTATAGATTTCTTCCATCCTGTGGCATCGCGTGAATACATTGAGTGGGTATTTGAGGATTCGTCCCGGGGTGGGGGGGGGGAAGACAAATAAGAAACTGGAGGGGGTCAAACAATGCAATAAGTCACCAACATAAAAAAAAAGTAATACAAAAACTTGATAATATTTTTTTTTTTTGCTGTCGGCCTCTATTTTTTGTAGTTCATGAGTAGCTTTTTGAAACTAAAGAATTAGGCATTAGACCTAGTCTATGGTTTACTGAGGCAGATGACCTTGCAGTGGCGTAGCTAATAATTTGCCATTATTTGGGGACCCGGGGGGATTGATCTCTTTGTGGGCCCCTGCATTTTGCGTAATATTTAGTATTTAATGTACGCCACTGTCCCCTTGTCTATGGTTTAGTGAGACAGATGACCTAGTCTAAAGTATACTGAGGAAGATAACCTAGACTAAGGTTTACTGAGGCATTAGACCTAGTCTACGGTTTACTGAGGCATTAGACCAAGACTAAGGTTTACTGAGGCATTAGACCTAGTCTACGGTTTACTAAGGCAGATGACTTAGTCTAAGGCCTAAGGTATACTTAGACAGATGACATTGTCTATGGTTTAGTGAGGCAAATGTCCTAGTCTATGATTTACTAAGGCAGATGACCTATAAGGTTTACTGAGGCAGATGACCTAGTCTAAGGTTTACTGAGGCAGATGACCTTATCTAAGTTTTACTGAGATCTAGCCTAACATATACTCCGACAGAAGACCTAGTCTAAGACATACTGCGACAGAAGACCTAGTCTAAGACATACTGCGACACAAGACCTAATCCAAGGTTTTATGAAGGAATAGACTGAATTTATAGTTTGCACTAGATTTATATTCTAGAACGAGGCCAAAAATATGGTGAAATAGAATTTCTGGTTGGCGAGCAAAGTAATTTGTTTTCTAAAGTGTGCCTCGTAATGAAATATGAGACAAACAGGAAATCATTTATTATACTCTGCGCACAAACAAACGTTAAAGACATTCGAAGGAAAAGACTGAACAACATTATAATGGAATTCATATAATGTATGCGTTAAACAAGTAAGCATGTCTGAGATATGGACGCACCAATCCAGCGAGACACTGATTGGCTGTACAGTTTTATAGGTAACTTATTTTTATAGGTAACTTATTTTTAAAGGTAACTTATTTTTAAAGGTAACTTATTTTTAAAGGTAACTTATTTTTAAAGGTAATCCTTCCAGATCAAACGATCTAAGGGAGAACCACTCATTGCTTAATTTCAGTCTTTCCCAAACTGTGTTCCGCTTAGCCCTAGTGTTCCGCGAGGCCTGAATAGGTGTTCCACGAACTACTGGAATAATCAACTAGTTGGCCAACACTGGAATTAATCTCTCTTAGCAAAAAATAAGCAAAGTTTTCCGCTAAATACTTAGAATGTGCAAAGTGTTACGCTAAATACTCAGAATGTGCAAAGTGTTACGCTAAATACTCAGAATGTGCAAAGTGTTACGCTAAATACTCAGAATGTGCAAAGTGTTACGCTAAATACTCAGAATGTGCAAAGTGTTACGCTAAATACTCAGAATGTGCAAAGTGTTACGCTAAATACTCAGAATGTGCAAAGTGTTACGCTAAATACTCAGAATGTGCAAAGTGTTACGCTAAATACTCAGAATGTGCAAAGTGTTACGCTAAATACTCAGAATGTGCAAAGTGTTACGCTAAATACTCAGAATGTGCAAATTGTTCCGCTAAATACTCAGAATGTGCAAAGTGTTACGCTAAATACTCAGAATGTGCAAAGTGTTCCGCTAAATACTCAGAATGTGCAAAGTGTTACGCTAAATACTCAGAATGTGCAAAGTGTTACGCTAAATACTCAGAATGTGCAAAGTGTTCCGCTAAATACTCAGAATGTGCAAATTGTTCCGCTAAATACTCAGAATGTGCAAAGTGTTACGCTAAATACTCAGAATGTGCAAAGTGTTACGCTAAATACTCAGAATGTGCAAAGTGTTACGCTAAATACTCAGAATGTGCAAAGTGTTCCGCTAAATACTCAGAATGTGCAAATTGTTCCGCTAAATACTCAGAATGTGCAAAGTGTTACGCTAAATACTCAGAATGTGCAAAGTGTTCCGCTAAATACTCGGAATGTGCAAAGTGTTCCGCTAAATACTCAGAATGTGCAAAATGTTCCGCTAAATACTCAGAATGTGCAAAGTGTTACGCTAAATACTCAGAATGTGCAAAGTGTTACGCTAAATACTCAGAATGTGCAAAGTGTTACGCTAAATACTCAGAATGTGCAAAGTGTTACGCTAAATACTCAGAATGTGCAAAGTGTTACGCTAAATACTCAGAATGTGCAAATTGTTCCGCTAAATACTCAGAATGTGCAAAGTGTTACGCTAAATACTCAGAATGTGCAAAGTGTTCCGCTAAATACTCAGAATGTGCAAAGTGTTACGCTAAATACTCAGAATGTGCAAAGTGTTACGCTAAATACTCAGAATGTGCAAAGTGTTACGCTAAATACTCAGAATGTGCAAAGTGTTACGCTAAATACTCAGAATGTGCAAATTGTTCCGCTAAATACTCAGAATGTGCAAAGTGTTACGCTAAATACTCAGAATGTGCAAAGTGTTCCGCTAAATACTCAGAATGTGCAAAGTGTTACGCTAAATACTCAGAATGTGCAAAGTGTTACGCTAAATACTCAGAATGTGCAAAGTGTTACGCTAAATACTCAGAATGTGCAAAGTGTTACGCTAAATACTCAGAATGTGCAAAGTGTTACGCTAAATACTCAGAATGTGCAAAGTGTTACGCTAAATACTCAGAATGTGCAAATTGTTCCGCTAAATACTCAGAATGTGCAAAGTGTTACGCTAAATACTCAGAATGTGCAAAGTGTTCCGCTAAATACTCAGAATGTGCAAAGTGTTACGCTAAATACTCAGAATGTGCAAAGTGTTACGCTAAATACTCAGAATGTGCAAAGTGTTCCGCTAAATACTCAGAATGTGCAAATTGTTCCGCTAAATACTCAGAATGTGCAAAGTGTTACGCTAAATACTCAGAATGTGCAAAGTGTTACGCTAAATACTCAGAATGTGCAAAGTGTTACGCTAAATACTCAGAATGTGCAAAGTGTTCCGCTAAATACTCAGAATGTGCAAATTGTTCCGCTAAATACTCAGAATGTGCAAAGTGTTACGCTAAATACTCAGAATGTGCAAAGTGTTCCGCTAAATACTCGGAATGTGCAAAGTGTTCCGCTAAATACTCAGAATGTGCAAAATGTTCCGCTAAATACTCAGAATGTGCAAAGTGTTACGCTAAATACTCAGAATGTGCAAAGTGTTACGCTAAATACTCAGAATGTGCAAAGTGTTACGCTAAATACTCAGAATGTGCAAAGTGTTACGCTAAATACTCAGAATGTGCAAAGTGTTACGCTAAATACTCAGAATGTGCAAATTGTTCCGCTAAATACTCAGAATGTGCAAAGTGTTACGCTAAATACTCAGAATGTGCAAAGTGTTCCGCTAAATACTCAGAATGTGCAAAGTGTTACGCTAAATACTCAGAATGTGCAAAGTGTTACGCTAAATACTCAGAATGTGCAAAGTGTTACGCTAAATACTCAGAATGTGCAAAGTGTTACGCTAAATACTCAGAATGTGCAAATTGTTCCGCTAAATACTCAGAATGTGCAAAGTGTTACGCTAAATACTCAGAATGTGCAAAGTGTTCCGCTAAATACTCAGAATGTGCAAAGTGTTACGCTAAATACTCAGAATGTGCAAAGTGTTACGCTAAATACTCAGAATGTGCAAAGTGTTCCGCTAAATACTCAGAATGTGCAAATTGTTCCGCTAAATACTCAGAATGTGCAAAGTGTTACGCTAAATACTCAGAATGTGCAAAGTGTTACGCTAAATACTCAGAATGTGCAAAGTGTTACGCTAAATACTCAGAATGTGCAAAGTGTTCCGCTAAATACTCAGAATGTGCAAATTGTTCCGCTAAATACTCAGAATGTGCAAAGTGTTACGCTAAATACTCAGAATGTGCAAAGTGTTCCGCTAAATACTCGGAATGTGCAAAGTGTTCCGCTAAATACTCAGAATGTGCAAAATGTTCCGCTAAATACTCGGAATGTGCAAAGTGTTCCGCTAAATACTCAGAATGTGCAAATTGTTACGCTAAATACTCAGAATGTGCAAAGTGTTACGCTAAATACTCAGAATGTGCAAAGTGTTCCGCTAAATACTCGGAATGTGCAAAGTGTTCCGCTAAATACTCAGAATGTGCAAAATGTTCCGCTAAATACTCGGAATGTGCAAAGTGTTCCGCTAAATACTCAGAATGTGCAAATTGTTACGCTAAATACTCAGAATGTGCAAAGTGTTACGCTAAATACTCAGAATGTGCAAAGTGTTACGCTAAATACTCGGAATGTGCAAAGTGTTCCGCTAAATACTCAGAATGTGCAAAATGTTCCGCTAAATACTCGGAATGTGCAAAGTGTTCCGCTAAATACTCAGAATGTGCAAATTGTTACGCTAAATACTCAGAATGTGCAAAGTGTTACGCTAAATACTCAGAATGTGCAAAGTGTTACGCTAAATACTCAGAATGTGCAAAGTGTTCCGCTAAACACTCAGAATGTGCAAAGTGTTCCGCTAAATACTCGGAATGTGCAAATTGTTCCGCTAAATACTCCGAATGTGCAAATTGTTACGCTAAATACTTAGAATGTGCAAAGTGTTCCGCTAAATACTCCGAATGTGCGAAGTGTTCCGCTAAATACTCCGAATGTGCGAAGTGTTCCGCTAAATACTCCGAATGTGCGAAGTGTTCCGCTAAATACTCCGAATGTGCAAACTGTTCCGCTAAATACTCCGAATGTGCGAAGTGTTCCGCTAAATACTCCGAATGTGCGAAGTGTTCCGCTAAATACTCCGAATGTGCGAAGTGTTCCGCTAAATACTCCGAATGTGCGAAGTGTTCCGCTAAATACTCCGAATGTGCGAAGTGTTCCGCTAAATACTCCGAATGTGCGAAGTGTTCCGCTAAATACTCCGAATGTGCGAAGTGTTCCGCTAAATACTCCGAATGTGCGAAGTGTTCCGCTAAATACTCCGAATGTGCGAAGTGTTCCGTTAAGGAAAATGTTTAGGAAACACTGGTACATTTCACCGTCGAAGCTGCTTCATTGCTCGTCATCACAAAAACTTTGATTCGGTCAGATTGTGATCAATGGACTTGCACTCAAGGAAATAGGTCCATTACACTGTCTCGCGCTGTCATAGCAACGGCAATCTGAACAGATTCATCTAACTTAACCTCCGACCTATTATTTATGATCAAGTATCTACACTTGTCAACCGCATGCCAGTAAATCAAACTGCTCACCCCCACCGCAACAGCAACATTGACAGAATGTGTGTGTTGTGTAGACCACAGCGGACAGTAACTGTCCGCTCGAGCCATTGTTTAGTTCTCATCAATATCTCATTTCTAGTTCTCTAATCTGACGTGAACTGGCTGACCAGTAGTAGCGTGAATCGGACTTTGTCCAATGGTCCACTACGTCGTAATTTATATTTGATCTTTTCCTCTTTCTATTTTTTAGACACACGACCTTGACCTGTGCATCCATGGGCTAGTGCGTGAATCATTGATCTAAATGTTATTCATTTCCATGAATTGCGACCCATGAAAAAAAACATATTCGCTAATGGAGTCCCTTGATAAAATATTTACTGATCTTCTGATTCTTTTTTTTTATATTCTTAGCGGCAGTAGTGGTATTGTGGTAAACTGGGCCATTGAGTGGTGTTTGTTCGCGTACTTTAAGTCTCTCTATATCTCATGGACAGAACCAATAAATCTAGCTTCCTTAATTAAGACCGGTCTTTTTATGTAAATTACAGTAACCAACTTTTTCTCTAACAACCCATTCTGCGCACTCCAGTCAGGGGTCGTTCGTAAATGACATTATGCAAAAAATGAAATGACCTTTTTTGACCCCTATCCCCCCTTGTCACAAAGTATCACAAATTCTCAGACCCCCCCCCCCTGCGTCACGTCACAAAATAAAAAAAATAATTTATTTCAAATTATTTATTTCTCATCAATTTTTTTCCCAAAGAGGTTTCATGTGCTCATCGATAGTATGCACGGGAAGATTTCTTTCTTCTGCTTGAGGAGCTGACTCGAAAATTAAATAGTCTTCAATGAGATCTTCATCTATCCATTCCACACTCTTTTGAGAAGAACAACGTGAAATTCTCAGTCGGCAGTGCCAACATGATGTTCTCAGTTGAACTCCTCAAACAAGACTGAACTATCTCTATATTTTCAATGCTTTGTATTTGAGAATAAAACTACCTGAGAAGCTCATGTTGAAAATGTTATTATTTTTCGAAGATTTTTGAAGATTAAAAAAATATTTTATTATTTATTTATTTTATAATTTTTAAAAAATTGTGACGTCACAAAATCGCTAACCCCCCTTTTCCCCTTGTCATAAAGTGTCACATTTTCTCACACCCCCCCTCCCCCACCAAGAGCGTAATGTCATTTACGAACGACCCCTTACTGAGCTATGGGCGATACTCACAACTACACAAATGAAATAGGCTACTGTAAACGTTAAAACTATACATAAAGTACTAAAGTGGCATATAAGTACTTATGAATGGCATGGAAAGTACTTCATGATTTCATTTAAAACTCGTGTCTGTTGACTAATTTAGTAATTAACTCCACCAATTTTCTCACAAAATAAACTCTAGGTAAAATAAAACTTGTTATGGCCACGTGTCTAACAGCCACTTAATCCCTAAATCTTCTATCCACATGACACAGAGACACATTCAGACACACATAGACACGCCCATATGCTCATAAGGAAACACGGAAATGTCTCCTGGCTTTAGGGAAACATTTATTTATATATTTATATAATTCTGTCTAGACTAGTCCGTTTCTTTATTAGTTTTTTTGGGTTTGTGCATAATTCATTGGAATGTTGTTATTTTTTGGTGTGGATTGTGAGTAAGCTATCTATAATCACACGCCTGCGCGTAAACATAAATGAACACGCGCACACACCCACAGTTCAGTTTGAATACATTTATTATCATTTTGTGTTAATTGTTTGTCTTTTGCATTTATTTGTAGGTGATGAAGGCCACGTGGCCCTAACGTCCTGTGTTTTTACTTTGGTCCAGACAGCTTTTCTAAATGTAGACTATGTCTATGGTATATTTTCTATACAAACATCCTGACAATGCAAGTATTAATTAAAACATGTTTTGCTAAGTAGTCATTTTAGTGAAAACTTTAAAACGTAAACATGGTGCTTCTGGGAGAATACAAAATGGTGCTTCTGAGAGAATACTAAATGGTGCTTCCGAGAGAATACTAAATGGAGCTTCTGGGAGGATACAAAATGGTGCTTCTGAGAGAATACTAAATGGTGCTTCTGGGAGAATACAAAATGGTGCTTCTGAGAGAATACTAAATGGTGCTTCTGAGAGAATACTAAATGGTGCTTCTGGGAGAATACAAAATGGTGCTTCTGGGAGAATACAAAATGGTGCTTCTGAGAGAATACTAAATGGTGCTTCTGAGAGAATACAAAATGGTGCTTTTGGGAGAATACAAAATGGTGCTTCTGGGAGAATACAAAATGGTGCTTCTGAGAGAATACTAAATGGTGCTTCTGGGAGAATACAAAATGGTGCTTTTGGGAGAATACAAAATGGTGCTTCTGAGAGAATACTAAATGGTGCTTCTGGGAGAATACAAAATGGTGCTTCTGGGAGAATACAAAATGGTGCTTCTGAGAGAATACTAAATGGTGCTTCTGAGAGAATACAAAATGGTGCTTTTGGGAGAATACAAAATGGTGCTTCTGGGAGAATACAAAATGGTGCTTCTGAGAGAATACTAAATGGTGCTTCTGGGAGAATACAAAATGGTGCTTTTGGGAGAATACAAAATGGTGCTTCTGAGAGAATACTAAATGGTGCTTCTGAGAGAATACTAAATGTTCATCTGAGAGAATACAAAATGGTGCTTCTGGGAGAATACAAAATGGTGCTTTTGGGAGAATATAAAATGAAACAAGATTCTAACCAGTGGACGACAATAAAAACAAAAGTTGGTCCTGTTTTGTTCTCGAAATTACAGAAAGCTTAGGATAGAGCTAAAAATAGCTAATAGAAGCTTAAGGGAGCTAAAAATTAACTTAGATCTTGCAATAACCAGAATCTAGTATTCTTCGGGCGCGGTGTATAAAAAGGGAGCAATAGTGAAAGTTCAGCGTCACATAATCCGTCACTTCAAAACAATTTCTGTGGATTTATTATTTCAAAATTAAATTAATTCATATTTTGTCTTTATACGTGAAGCGTTGAGGGTGTTAATGATTATAGAATTCAATATTTGTGACGATAAATGTTTCCAGTTTCCATAATGTACTGGCGTTAATATGATACAACTTAACAATTTCATGCACAGGCTTGGATTTTGTGCCGCTACATTTACGTAAAGAGAGTTTCAACTTTGAATAAACCTACACTACAAGCGTTTGAATTCATTTTGAAAATCAGAAATAAATAGATGGATGGATAGATAGATAGATGGATGGATGGATGGATGGATGGATAGATGGATGAATAGATGGATGGATAGATAGATAGATAGATAGATAGATAGATAGATAGATGGATTGATGGATGGATGGATAGATGAAAGGATGGATGGATGGATGGATGGATGGATAGATGGATGGATGGATGAATAGATGGATGGATAGATAGATAGATAGATAGATAGATGGATGGATTGATGGATGGATGGATAGATGAAAGGATGGATGGATAGATGGATGGATGGATGAATAGATGGATGGATAGATAGATAGATAGATAGATGGATGGATTGATGGATGGATGGATAGATGGATGTATGGATGGATAGACTGGACGCCGTGAAACAACGAAATGACAAATACGCTGACAACACACACACTTATAGAAACGCTCCACGGGATCACACTCGCACACATTTTTCTCGTGTGTGTTTTTGTGGTATGAGCCTGAGTGCATCTGTGGTACAGTGAGTGTGTGTGACATAGTGTGTGACTTAAGGTCATGTGTGTGTGTGTGTGTATGTCCGAATGCGTTTGAGATGGCGTGTATGTGTTCGTGCGCGTGAGTGAGTGAAAACCTAATAAGTAGACATTTTATGTTCAGTGTATGCATAAATAAAAAGTCAATCTTTTCAATAGACAAAGAATCAGCAGGGGAGATAAGTGTTCAGTTTCATCTTTATATAGCAGTCATGCGAAGACAACTCGTGTTCTAGTTTTCATTAATTTATACTGTCGACAGCTGATTTATATCTCCAGTACGACATGCTCGCTTCCATTTAATGAACAGAAATAAGGGGAACAAACAAACAACATCAAAAAACAACAACATCAAAAAACAACAACATCAAAAAACAACATCAAAAAACAACAACATCAAAAAACAACAACATCAAAAAACAACAACATCAAAAAACAACAACATCAAAAAACAACAACATCAAAAAACAACAACATCAAAAAACAACAACTATTCAATCATAAAAACATTGCTAAGTCAGTTAAGTGTTAATTACATGTCAGCTCAAAACAGGAAGCAGGGGTTGAAAGGTCATTAGAGTGAGGTCGTTGAGTACTAAATTTATCGGAGGAGAGATGTAGCTCTAACATCTTTGAAGCATTGACATCCAGAAATGGGCAAGGCACTTGTGTAGCAAGTATTTGATCAGAACGCGTTCATTGCAGGAAGGGCAACAACCCAAAGGGAAAAACAAAGCTGAGAAGAGTGCTATAAATAGAGATGCAAAAACTTCGACACCAGGCTCAGATTGAGGAGTTGTCCGAGAGAGCACCAAAGTCATGGTTGATGGACCCAAAGAAATTCACTTCTACTTCAGTTTCTTCCAAGAGATTGGCTTCTGAAGCATTGGCACTGCAAGGCAAGGGAGATTTGAACTCAGATTACACCATTCTCCTAGACGTATTGCTTTATTCGGCTGACTACCTCCATCTGTTCGAAACTCCATGCTAAGGAGGCGTCAGGTATCCGCCTACCCCCCCCCTTTCATCTTTGCATCACTCTAGTAAGGTTAGGATATACTTACCATGACGTGTAGGCGACTAATGTTCACTTTATCTAAATGAATGTACTCTTAAGAGGAACATTCTGGGCGTATTCATTATATGTGTAGAAGGAAACGATAAGCACACAAGAATGTACCGTCAAGCTTGCCATAAAAATATAAGCAGTATTTTTCGGTTTCACTTTGGATTCTGGTAACTTCGAGTTTCTACATGAAAGGGGAGATAATTCGTCTTCGGTACCAGAAATTTCTATTACTTTTTTATTTTGAGTTTGGAACTAACCCTAAATAGATTAGACGACCTTAAACCAGAGTTCTAATCAGTCTGTACAGTTCAAGCTTCATGTGAAGTCTACTTCTGTGAAATTATTATTGAATTTAAATTCTATTGCGTGTTACAGGAAGTCCTGTGTGTGTGATCACTTGTTTGATTATTTCAACTTAGAAACTTACATTATTTTATTTAGACAAGAGTGTAGTTGGTTTTTCTCCAATACTAGAATCCTCGGCATACACTTAGATACTGAGTCATCAGATTTAACCTCTAAAAATACTCAGACATATTTATCAACCAAATCCATTGTATCAATGACAAACTACTCTTTATAGGAGGTCTGAATTCTGAACCGATTTACACCCCTAAATTCATCGGTAGATCGCTTTAGTAGTAATTATCTCCCTGCTATGAAGATTTTCACTTGGTAAGTTTAAAGTCCATACTCCATTGTGTAGTGTCTTTGACCACAAAATCAAAGGGATAGTTCGTGACCACAATATCCAAAGGATAGTCTTTGACCACAAAATCAAAAGGATAGTCTTTGACCACAAAATCAAAGGGATTGTTCGTGACCACAAAATCAAAGAGATAGTCTGACCACAAAATTAGGGTTAGGGTCACAAGTTTATATTTATTGTAAGGCTTGGTCAACTCTATGTATATATTCTGTGCTTGGTCATTTGTGAAGCTACTACATTTTCTGAGAAGAAAAACAACAAAGAAAACAGCAAAACACTAAATACACCAAAAATTATTTAATCTAATATAAAGAAAACATAACATTGGTTGCTTTTATTATAGGTACTGTACAGAAACAACAATAATCAATTAAGGTTATAAAGTTCTGAATACTGTAAAAATGTTATTGTCACGTGTTTATAAATTTCAATGTTGATTTCCTTGCATAAACAATAAACACAGTGTTTACATTTCGAGAAACAACAGTGATTTTGCAATAGAATTACAAATAGAAAAGGCAGTTAAAAATAAGCATGGTCATGGATATATTTTCAGTAGTGTTCAGTCCCGTCTATTTGGGGAAGCTAATTTTAGAGAAGGTTTATAGACACAAGGGAAGACAAAAGACGGGATCAGTCATTATCGTTCAGTTGAATATTCAGATTCAGTCCTGTCAATTGGTGAAGCTAATTTTAGAAATATAAAGGGATTTAACTTCTGAGACGTATTAATCACCCAACCACTATAATATCCATACATAGAAGTCCTCATAATTTAAAGATCCGTTTTTATTATAACTTCCTACCATTGTGTCAAACCTAAATTTGAGACTCGCTGTCACTTTGTTTTTTTTTTTTTAAAGTTAAAGATTCAAACTCGGGCCTTACACACCACGCTACTAGAACTGCACATCCGTTCAACAGGAATTTCATTATAACAACAACAAAAAAATACAGCCTTGACATTTCTGTCCCAACCTTTCACCTCTCGTCTGCACGTGCTATCCCATGACTTGCTATTCACACCGGCGCTCACAGCAGGCATCCTATGACCAAATGTAGCCGCGTGTGAGCAAATGGCCCAGGCGTTAGGGAGGAGAATGAAGAAATGGAAGCGAAGGGGAGGGGGAAACAATGGGAGGCTTCAAGATTGGTAATTGTGATTCGCCGTCACGTGAGCATTTAGTTTGGGATAGGGGAGAGTCACATACCTCCGTGTCCTATTCTTGGCTCAACTGTCACATTGTCAGAGTGTGACTAACGACAATCAGCATTTTAAAATATGTATATAGGTCAACACCTCAATTGGATCATTGATCCCAATCCACTTCACTAATGGGTCAATATACTTCAATTATAGTGTCCCGAGACTGACACGGGATACATGTATACTGAAAGAATTCAAAAGGCTAACTATAAAAAGTGACATAGATGCTTCCTTTTTTTCTTTTGCTAGAGGTGAATGTCCCCCCTTAGCTCTGTCTCGATGACTTCTGTTTCTTCAGGCTAGGGTTAGTCTAAGGCTATTCCTGTCCTTTTATGCAAAAAAGCTTCGCCCCCGATGTTATCAGAGATATTTATTTAGGCAAATAGTTACAACTTACTTATCAATTCAACTAAAACAATATACTTTTTGAACTTTGACCTTCCTTAAGTCTAATTAGATTCCTGTCCTTTTATTCAAAAAGCTTCGCACCCGATGTATATAAGAGATATTTTTTTAGGCAAATATTTTAAACTTACTTATTAATTCAACTACCCCTATATAATTTTATTATACTGTAATCTTGACTCTATGTAGTTAAAATACGCCTATGTCTAGTTTTAAAGCACGCCTATGTACAAATTACGCCTATGTACACTTTCTTTCCCTGCATAAGTCCTGAACATTTCTGCTATGTTGACATGCTGGTAAATATATTAATTGTTTCGTCACGCACCATTGCGCTAACTGCTTTGTGTATGTTTGTATGTGTGTGTGCGTGTGATTTCGAGTGTTGACTAGAGCCGACAACATTTTAGCAATAGAAACGCCTGCAACAAGTAATACATCATTCGAGACGTTTAGCTTTCTATAAAATGTGAACTCTAGACCTGTGTCCATTTAAGACAAAGAAACAAAAAAGGGGGGGGTGGGCGGCACTTCAAGAATTCCTAACCCATCAACTTATTGTTTTCGCTTACACCCCCTACCCTGAAATCGCCCCGCTGCTTGGTCTATCATTACCCGCCATCATTTCCTGTCATCATTCCCCGCCATTATTCCCCGCCACCATTCCCTTCATGATTCTCTCTCATCATTTCCTGTCATCATTCCCCGCCATCAATCCCTGTCATTATTCCCCGCCACCATTCCTTGCCAACATTCCCTCTCATCATTGCCTGTCGTTATTCCCCACCATCATTCCCTGCCATCATTCCCCGCCACCATTCCCTGCCAACATTCCCTCTCATCATTGCCTGTCGTTATTCCCCACCATCATTCCCTGCCATCATTTTCTCTCATCATTCCCTGTCATCAATCCCTGAAATCATTCCCTGCCATCATTTTCTCTCATCATTCCCTGAAATCATTCCCTGTCATCATTCCCCGCCGTCCTGGAAGGGATTTAGACTACTAAGTAGAAATTTTCCTTTCTGAAGGATGTCCGAGCTTTAGAAAGCCAACGAAACATTGACTTTCTTAGAAAGAAGGGCTTGCAACTCACAAGAAAGAAGGGCTTGCAACTCACAAGAAAGAAGGGCTTGCAACTCACAATAAAAATATTAGTCTCTAATAGAAACGTTTAACCTGATTGCGCAATTGTAACGATCTGGAGGCGCGTTGGCTGAGTGGTAAAGCGCTTGGCTTTGGTTTCGAAGAGCCCCGGAGTTCGAATCCTGGTGAAGACAGGGATTTTTAATTTAGGGATCTTTAGTGCGGCACTGAGTCTACTCTAATAGGTAGAGTACCTGACAAAGTAGGCCAGAGAAACAGATGACTTTTTACTCACATTTACTTAATGACCTGCAGTCATTTTATGTTATGAAGTTTTCTTTTTCGCTTTGGGTAGGACATGCTATGGTAAGCATTGAGAGAGTTTATAGAAGTGGAAATAAGGTCATGAGCTGTTGAGTTGAACTGCCCTCGCTATCCCCCTTCAATTCCTTTCCTAATCATCCCACCCCTCCCGATGATAAATCTCAAATTCAATCCTTCTCTTAGACTGTTGCCACAATCAAAATGAAAATGAAAATGATGAGAAATGGCGAACATTGACTTTACCGCACAGCCCCGCAGTGCGCCTTGTGACAGAATGAGATTCAGATTATATACAAAGTAAGCTCCCTTGTCATAGCGAATGACTTTTTTCTGTACGTTCAATGTCCACTGAAAGGACAGCTTAAAAATTAAGTCCCTCTTCGAGACGTAGACTGCGCTAATGGAATGTAAATAGATCAAACTTCGCATTTGACTGGTGCGTGCTTTGCTTGAGACTTGGTGTTGTGCAGGTTAATGGACGCACGCGCACACATGCGCACACACTAAGACTTTGTTATGTTTACACAAGGGTCGAGAAGGTTCTAGTATCGATAATGAAATGTGTTTCTCTGAACAAAAGAGTCGTCTGAAAACAGCGAGGATTAGCGATTTTGTTGGAAAGAGGCGGGGACAGTTTTCACATTTCTGGTGACTCCAGGCATATTGTGGACAGTTTTCACATTTCTGGTGACTCCAGGCATATTGTGGACAGTTTTCACATTTCTGGTGACTCCAGGCATATTGTGGACAGTTTTCACATTTCTGGTGACTCCAGGCATATTGTAGACACTTTTCACATTTCTGGTGACTAAAGGCATATTGTGGACACTTTTCACATTTCTGGTGACTAAAGGCATATTGTGGACAATTTTCACATTTCTGGTGACTCCAGGCATATTGTGGACAGTTTTCACATTTCTGGTGACTCCAGGCATATTGTGGACACTTTTCACATTTCTGGTGACTACAGGCATATTGTGGACAATTTCCACATTTCTGGTGACTCCAGGCATATTGTGGACAATTTTCACATTTCTGGTGACTCCAGGCATATTGTGCTAGTTCGTTGTAACTACCATGACTTACATCCACAATAAGCGCGAGCTCTCAATTGTCAATAAATATCGAACGTATTATACCACTTGAGATCTCCACTACTTTTGGAGAGCTGGCTGGTCGTGTGGTATGTGCTCTCGGCAGACGTCACCACGGTCCCGGGTTCAAACAAGCAAAAACAAGCAAAATATTGTTTAAATCCTTTAAAAAAAACAACAAAGCTTATCTAAAGGGTAAGAACTCCGTCCTTAAAACTAGATCTAACAATACTGCTCAAGCTATTTCCCGTATTCGATATCAAACACAAAAATTAATTACGAATAATTAATTAACTATTTGAGTATATCAGTTCATCGATTCGTGTTTTGCTAGATAGAATAAATAATTGATTAAAGTTTCAACTTGATCGGAGAAGGCGTGAGGAAGAATTAGCATTATAAATTATTCAGGGGGACTAAACCCAACAAATTTAGCCATATGTTTGAATGCTGAAGTAGTATTATAGTTATAGATGATTGTGTGTTAATCAAGCGCACTTTGGTCAATGTTTTAATTCCACGTCAGGCCAGAATGTGTGGTTTTATTTAATGAAACATTTCTTGGTGTCAGCATTGTTCTTTCATTTCCTATCATACACTTTAGATGTTTCTGATCCTAACACCTTCGCCACTTCTGTTACTTCTGAAAGATTCTCTGTTATAGAGAGTGTCTGATGTGAGAAATAAAGGGGAGCAGGAAGTTTTGGTTGTGTAGGACGAAATGGATCCCGTTGAAACCACGAGGTGGCCTGTCGTAGTTCAAGTCAATGAATACTGGTGTGAGAGCTGGAGAGAGGAGCTTAGACAGAGGCGTGAGACGAGTATTTACAAAGCTATTAACTCCCGATGTATCTTTCTGGCATGTTGGGATTTTCACAGTCGAATTTTCGGCCCCCTCTTCTCATCTAATCGTCATCAAATTGTGTGCACAAGCTCATGCTCAGTGACAGCACAAGAATAAGAACAAAAAAAGTTAATCAACAAGTCATAATTGATTAATTTTGTTTTTATATAGCAAATGTACTAAGCTTAGATTTTTTTTAAAATTTTTATTTTAGGCTCTATTATTTTAGTGAGTTATATCTTCTTTAAATTATCATTAGGGGGCGCGGTGGTTGTTAATCGCTTCACTTCCAGGGCTCCTGGGTTCGAAACTCGATAAAGACTGGGATTTTAAATGTCGGGACTTCTAGGGCGCCCCTGAGTCCACTCAACTCTAGTGCCTACCTGACTTGAGCTTGGGAAAGTAAAGGCGGCTGGTCGTTGTCCTGGTCGTTAACCGTTGACCAAAGAGCTTAATACAGTCTGCCCTATAGATCACACAATGTCTGAAAAGAGGGTTTAAAATTAGTATTACACTGTTCTTTCTACGTACACTGCTACTTTGAAGGTGAATCTGTGTACATTTATATATATAAGTTATATTCAGATATGCATTTTAAAAGAAGCTTCTTTATGTTTATTTCAAATTCTACATGAAGAATTTTAATACGAATCTATGAGCTTACTGTCTGTCATATAACTTGGAGCCACGAACCAACCACAGAGTACCAACAGCCCACAATGTCTTCAAAGTGCTCATGCCTTTGTCCGTTTCCCGATTATTCCAAATATGCATGTGTGTCACAGTGTGTGTGGGTGTCAGTTTCTCGTAACCGATATATGATCGACTGTTGAGGGGAGAACACATGGGCGTATCTGTCAGACTTGTTAGTTACTCTGTTGTCAACCGTTACAAAAAGGGGATCAATCTCAGCATCTCCCACACTACACAATACCCCTCCCCCGCTAAACGTCCCCCCCCCCATTTTTTTTTCTTCTGATTGTCCTCTTTACTCAATCAACTAAAAGAGTATGACGACAATACACTCTGCTTCAGTGCTCACCCAGGAGCAGGTAATACAAAAACAATAGGGGTTGTTGGGGGGGGGGGTCAGTTAACGCTATTGACGGTGAGACTTAAAAAATGGGGGGGGGGGGTAGAAGCGTGGGTGAAATGAGACCTCTCAGCCCCACGCACGTGCATGGCCTCCGCCGTGCCATCTGTCACCCCGTGGCCATTGTAACGTGTGAGGAGCCACAATTATGGCCCACTGCAATGCGAGGTGATGGTCCACGAGACGGCTGTGCAAATCGACAGGCCTATTTTTTTTTTTTTAGCCTACCGCCCCCCATTTCAACTCTCTTTTTTTTTAAAACTGTGACTACTCTTCCCGCCCCTGGCGTTTCAGGGGCGTGAAAACTAATTAGCGGACTAGCGTAGCCAAACAATCAGACTCCAATAAATACAATGGCTAATGGTAGCACTAGGCTGAGTCGGCGGCTAACCCCCCCCCCCCCCCCCCCAGCCCCACATCTCTACAAAAACAAAACAAGAGGGCGACAGTATCAACTACTTGAAGCAGAAATGTATTGAATAATATTTTTATCACAGGATGTTAAATGCAAAGTCTGTCAAGTCAATCTCAGAGTAATAACAATAGTGTAGAATAAGCAAGACTACTTACAGAACATAAACTCTAACCTCTATAACTTCTAGAATACGTGTGTGTAATGTATATATAGGGCTTTTTAAAAAACAAGTATTTTCAAGTACTAACCTATAAAAAATTGCTTTGATCTTACATTCATCAATATATAGTGAACGAGCTCATTCACTGTATATATCGAAAGAGTGTAAAATCATTAGCGAAGAGGTGATGCTTGTTTCTCAAACTGTGTTCCTCGGAACACAAACCCTAGTGTTACACGAGGCCTGAATAGATGTTCTGCGAACTACTGTAATAATTAACTTGTAGGCCACTACGTGAATTATTATCTCTAAACAATTCAAAGGGTTCCGCTAAATACTCAGAATTTGCAAAGGGTTCCGCTAAATACTCAGAATTTGCAAAGGGTTCCGCTAAATACTCAGAATTTGCAAAGGGTTCCGCTAAATACTCAGAATTTGCAAAGGGTTCCGCTAAATACTCAGAATTTGCAAAGGGTTCCGCTAAATACTCAGAATTTGCAAAGGGTTCCGCTAAATACTCAGAATTTGCAAAGGGTTCCGCTAAATACTCAGAATTTGCAAAGGGTTCCGCTAAATACTCAGAATTTGCAAAGGGTTCCGCTAAATACTCAGAATTTGCAAAGGGTTCCGCTAAATACTCAGAATTTGCAAAGGGCTCCGTTAAGAAAAACAAACTTGGGAAACACTGGTGTAGATATATGAGCCTTTAATTTCGATTAAAACAAAAACATGAAAATACAAAAACAATGGACGGACAAAGTGAGGGACGGGAAGTGTGTTAAATGAAAACTAGCTGCTGAACCCGTCATAATGGCGGATCAAACAATCAAATCTCGTATATGATACCAGATTTTTAGTAAACAAATTTTTTTTAAAAATAAAAGAATAAATAACCTGACCATCACTCTTTCACACACAGAAATAAGTTGGCCACGAAAACTTGTTTTTCTTCTGTTTATTTATCTATTATAGATATGGTTTCAAAGGTTGTCATGGCCAGGGGTGTCAATGGGGTTAAGCTCCTATTGTCTATAAAATACTCCTAATGGCATTCGTCTCAAATAGCCTCTGACAACTAAGTCCAGCACCTGGCCTGCTCGTGTGGCTTAGATATTAAGCCCGCTGAAACTGCTCTTACTTACAGAACATAAAACTAAAATGTTATTTAACCTTGGTTAGGCCAATAATAGAATATGCATCCACCGTTTGGGACCCCTCAACTCAAGAAAACATTAAGAAACTGGAACAGACACAAAATAGAGCAGTGAGATTCATAACAAACGAATATTCACATTTGACTAGAGTAACACCTATAGTAAAATCACTAAATTTAAGAAGCCTTCAGGACAGAAGACTCAAAAGTAAAGTAGCAATTATACATAAAACACTGAACCATAATCTTCAAATACAAAAACAAAATCTAATAAAATACTCTGAAAGACACAAAAATAAAGGCACATTCCTCGCCCCATATGCTAGGACAAATTTGTACAAATACTCCTTCTTCCCTAGTGCTATTAGAGCATGGAATGGGTTGCCTGAGCTAGCCAGAAAAACCAGTGACTTGGCAGAATTTAAGTCATTGGTTAATATGCATGGCTAAATGCATGACGCGTAGGACGTAATCATCTTCTTTTTTGAAGTAACGTCTGTATTATATAAGATAAGATAGGTGAAGGGGTGAAGGTGGATACCTGGCGCCACAAAACCAGGAGCTTCGGGCAGATGGAGCTCGTCAGCCTAGTAAGGCAGTTCATCTAGGAGAGGGGTACTCTGACTTCAAACCCCCGCTGCCTTGCGGTACTGAGGCTTCAGGAGACAACCTCGAGGAGAAATCAGGAGTGAAGCCCCTTAGGCGTTGGGAGTATCAGTTATGAAATTCCCTCCGGCAGCTTCTGCAACTGAGTTGGTGCCAAATGTAACGCGATGCATTCCTTTGTATCACATCAGCAAGGTCGAGAGAGGGATCATGACGCATGGGCCACGCATGACCCCCTTATCCAAGGCCCGGGAATGCGCCCCGGAGAAGAAATTCTGGTGCTGCTGCAAAGCGGCTAAAACAACACGGGAGACAACAGTTACGGGTTATAAGTCCAACTTGATTGGCGTAATGTATGGACGCCACGGGTTGTCTGACGATGGGAAAGGTCTTCGCGCCTCACTGATCAGCTACCGCCCGCCTCAACCTGGGCAGCCCCCAGTCAGTTAGGTGCTGATCCGCCACAGCCTCCCTGCTCTAATGGGTGCTTAAAGCTTAGTTTAAAACGACAAGTAGGCTGGAAACTTGCACCGAGCAACAAAAGAAGAAAAATGAAACTGAAAAAGAAAATCCCTGTCATGCGACTGGCCTGTTGGAATGTCAGGACAATGTGTCCTGGTCTCACTGATGATCTTAGGCAGATCGACGACGCAAGGAAGACGGCAGTTATAAACAACGAGCTAAAAAGGCTACATATTGACATTGCAGCCCTGCACTCCGGTCTTTGGCTATGTTATATGTATGTATGTATGTATGTATGTATGTATATATGTGTGTGTGTGTGTGTGTGTGTGTGTAGAGCAGGCGAAGACATCTGTAGGTAAACTTTGTTTAAATTTCAGTTTTGCGCCAAATAGTTTCTTTCTAAACGTCTCATTGTAATATTTGTAGTTTCAAATGCATAAAACTGTTACCAAATGTATGCTGTACAAAAATGGTACTAAAACAAACATTACCAATATGTAATTATAATGCAATGATGTAATAAATAATAACAGTTGAACCATATCAGACCTTGATGAAAATGTATTCAGGCTTGGCTTGTTTCATGATGACGTATTCACTTCAAATGGGCTTTTCATAAAAGCTTTAATGATTATAGATCTGGTAGAAGGTCAATGATCATAGATCTAGTGAAAGGTCAATGATTATAGATCTAGTGGAAGGTCAATGATTATAGATCTAGTGGTAGATCAATGATTATAGATCTAGTGGTAGATCAATGATTATAGATTTAGTGGAAGGTCAATGATTATAGATCTAGTGAAAGGTCAATGATTATAGATATAGTGGAAGGTCAAGGATTATAGATCTAGTGGAAGGTCAAGGATTATAGATCTAGTGGAAGGTTAATGATTATAGATCTAGTGGAAGGTCAATGATTATAGATCTAGTGGAAGGTCAAGGATTATATATATATAATTGTCTAGAGGAAGGTCAAGGATTAAAGATCTAGTGGAAGGTCAAGGATTATAGATCTAGTGGAAGGTCAATGATTATAGATCTAATGGAAGGTCAATGATTATAGATCTAGTGGAAGGTTAATGATTATAGATCTAGTTGTCTAGAGGAAGGTCAAGGATTATACATCTAGTGGAAGGTCAAGGATTATAGATCTAGTGAAAGGTCAAGGATTATAGATCTAGTGGAAGGTCAATGATTATATATCTAGTTGTCTAGAGGAAGGTCAAGGATTATAGATCTAGTGGAAGGTTGGCTCTAAAAATCCTCTCCCAATCCTCCTGCAGGACGGGAGGAGCCGGCGTGGGCAGGGTTCGAACCCGGGAACATCGCGATGACAGTCCGGAGCGCTTACCACGTGACGTCGCGGCCATCTTGCAAGATTTAATAAACAACAACAACAACAAAAAAAAGGATATTTGAAACAATTTTGGTTCGCCTTATTTGCATGTTATAACGACAGTTAAAAAACATAAAGATATTAGAGCTCGCCCATAACTTCTGCCAAGAGATTGTGCTTTAGTATTGAGTAAATTAAGGTTAATGTACAGATCATTTCAAAACGTAGTTTTTTGTTGGGTTCGACCCGTGAGAAAGAGGACAGTGCGTGTCACGTGTTTGACCTGAGGGCGGAGCAAAGGGCGTGGCCAGTGCCAAACAAGGTTTCCCTGGGTGCACTGGGTCATCTGAATGATTAGATGTAATTATATTCTGGGATCGATATGGTAGGACATGTGTGGCGCCCCTGCCTTGCCTTAAATCCCTTCCTCCCCTTATCTCCCCCCCCTCCCGACCCGGTCAAGAGTTAGTGCCCTTGACAGTCTGTTACAACGCCGGTAAACTTCTGTTGCATAGGCGGGGGTAATTAAAAGGGGGGACCATCGGATATCGAGCGTTTCGCGCTCTCTATCAAGTCCTTCAGGTCTGTGTCTTTGTCTGCATTTATTGGCCGCGTCTCTTTGTGCGTTTGAATGCGTGCATGTGTGTTTAAGCGTGAAAGAAAATATCACTTATATATATAAATATATATGTGTGTGTGTGTGCGTGTGTGCCTTATAGGTTTCTGTGTGTCAGCTTAAGACTCATGCTAACCAGATGCTCTGTATAGTAACTGAACTGAGCTTCGTTAGTACGGGTCTCTATGAGATTTATTGAATGCATTACAACAAGCGTGTGTGTGATTGTGTGTCATGTACACAATTGTCTATTCTTGTATCCCAATGACAGGGTTGCTGGAAGTTCCACTGCTGTGTACTACCACCAGTGGCGTAGCTAGAAAGTTGTCATCATTTGTGGGCCCCGGGGGGGGGGTCTTGACCTCTTTGGGGTGCCCCTGCATTTTGCGTAATATTTAATGTAAAAAAAAACTCATATGGGGGCCTCATCAAGTGGGGGCTCGGGAGGATTTTCAAATTCTCCTTCCCCCCCCCCCTAGCTACGCCACTGACTACTGCTTTACCTTACTGTACCTGAAATAAGAACAGAGAATTAACACAAAGAGACATGAAAACGAGAGACAGAGAGAAGAGAGAGAGAGAGAGAGAGAGAGAGAGAGAGAGAGAGCCTGAATAAGATGATACTACTAATAATTCTCTCATAGAATAGACAGCTCTGATCTTGTTAAACAAAATCATCTCAGCAGACGATACAATTAGGTCATTCATTTTAAAAGACATTGTGGAATGTGGGTCGGAAGGTCAAGGTAGATGACGTCATCAACATATGTTTTGATGTAAGCAGCATCTACTTCCCTGATCGATCTCATCCCTCCTATTGAGTTCTCCTGATATATATATATATATAACATCATCAGAGCAATGTCTGAAAACACCCATTAAAAAATATGGATTTATTCCCTTTTTAGTACCTCACAAATTGAGTCGGATCTAAAAATAGCCTTAATCTAAATTTCTGATCATGCTTCACATAACACATGATAACAAGGAGGAGACTATAAATAGATTCCAATCCAAACATCGTCTCAAAGTTCCAGTAGGTTTATTCTATTTTCGGCATGGATTCTAATGGCAAGTATTGACAACATAATATTTATTTTCATTAGATCCAGCTCGATAAACCTAAATCTACTAAAATTAATACAACAGCCTCACTAAACAAACCTACTAAAGAAGTAATACTAAAATACCTTAAAACCTTAGTAATAAATTTTCAAAGCATTAGGAACAAAACAGCAGACTAAGAAATTTTATTAGAATGTGAGAAACCAGACATAATTGCAGGAACAGAAACCTGGCTACATCCTGAAATTTATAATGCAGAAATTTTCAATAGTAATTATGAAATTTTTAGAAAAGATAGGGCTGATAATCATGGAGGAGTTCTTCTAGCAATAAAAAACACTCTTATAGCAGAAGAAATTACCTTACCTAAGTAAAAAAACATAGAATCAACATTTTGTAAAATTAATACCACCTCAACATCCCTAATAATAGGCAGCATTTACAGACTACCAAATTCTAGTTTAGAATACATGCAGGAACTATGTAATCAGATTACTACACTTTATGAGACAAATAAAAATGCAGTTTTTTTGGATTATGGGTGATTTCAACCTACCTGATATAAATTGGAAAATACTAACCATAGATAAACACCTAAACCTTAGGGACATAAATGAGCTTTTCATAGAAACTTTACACAACCTAAGTTTAGATCAAATCATTAAAAAATCCAACTAGATTAAACAACACATTAGATCTCTTCTTAACTAACAGACCTGGATTAGTAGTTGATTATGATATTATCCCTGGTCTATCAGACCATGAGATCATAAAAATACATAGTCAGATAAAAGCAGTAGCCAATAAAAAACCCAAAAGAAAAATCTTACTCTGAAATAAATGTAACCTAACACAACTACACCAAGCTGCATTAAACTTTCAACAAACATTCTTATTAGAAAAACTTCATTAACCAACCAGTCGATGACCTCTGGAATTTCATTAAAAACCATCTTAAAAGCATTATAGAAAATCATATACCAACTACAAATACACATCGAACAAAATAAATAAATGCTGGTTTAATAATAGACTAAAGTAGCTTTGTAAACAGAAGGAAAACCTATATAGAAAATTTAAAGAAACTAAGGCAGAAAGAGTTTACAAAAAGTATATAAAAATTAAACACTTAACCCAAAAAGTAAGCAGACAGCTGCAGAGTGAATACATAAACAATGTAATATCTTAAGATAACAACAAAAACCTATGGTCATACATTAAGTCTAAGAAAATGGAAACAACAGGCATAGCGCCATTAAAAGATGAACATAACATAATACATAATGATATTGAAACTAATGCAAACATCATAAACAAATACTTTGCATCAGCATTCTCAGCCCCAGGAGACAAAGACATATTACTGAATTTGAACCAAGTAGACAACATAGAAGATATAGTAGTACAAGAAAATGGAATTCAAAAACTATTAGCCAACACCAAACCAAATAAAGCGTCTGGACCTGATGGTATTCCAGCTAGATTACTCAAAGAACTAAGCAATGAGCTAGCCCCAGTGTTCAAAATACTCTATCAGGCATCGCTTAACCAGGGCAGAGTACCAAATTACTGGAAAGAAGCTAATGTCACCCCCCTATTTAAAAAAGGAGAAAAATCTGATCCAGGAAACTACAGACCAGTATCACTTACCAGCATCACATGTAAAATAGTAGAACACATAATATGTAGCAACATCATAAACCACTTAGACAAACATAATGTCCTCACCCCATACCAACATGGCTTTAGGAAATATAGATCATGTGAAACACAACTAATAGGACTAATTGATGATTTCTCAAAAGGTTTAGATAATAGTGAACAAATAGATGCTATCTTACTAGATTTTTCTAAGGCTTTTGACAAAGTTCACCACCATAGTTTGCTTAAAAAATTAAAATATTTTTGCATTAATGATCCACTGCATCAGTGGATTAAAGATTTTCTGATAGGGAGAGAACAAACTGTAATAATAAATGGCTCCAAATCAACACCGCTAACAGTAAACTCAGGTATACCTCCAGGAACAGTCTTGGGTACACTACTCTTTTAAATTTACATAAATGATTTACCAAATTGCATTACTTGAGGAACAAAAGTCAGATTATTTGCAGACGATTGCATAATATATAGAACAATAATGTCTTTCCACCCAGAAAAATGTCAGTTGTTAAGAGTAACAAAAAAACTAAAACAAATTAATTCCACTTATCTTATTCATGGCAAACCAGTAACACAGACTAAAAACGCAAAATACCTAGGTGTTATAATAAATGAAAAACTGTCATGGAATCCACATATTGATGAAACTATAAAAAAATCAAACAAAGCATTAGGATTTATTAAAAGAAATTTCTATAAATCAAATAAGAACATAAAACTAAAATGTTATTTAACCTTGGTTAGGCCAATAATAGAATATGCATCCTCCATTTGGGAACCCTCAACTCAAGAAAACATTAAGAAACTGGAACAGACACAAAATAGAGCAGTGAGATTCATAACAAATGAATATTCACATTTGACTAGAGTAACATCTATAGTAAAATCACTAAATTTAGAAAGCCTTCAGGACAGAAGACTCAAAAGTAAAGTAGCAATTGTACATAAAACACTGAACCATAATCTTCAAATACAAAAACAAAATTTAATAAAATACTCTGAAAGACACAAAGATAAAGACACATTCCTCATCCCATATGCTAGGACAAATTTGTACAAATACTCCTTCTTCCCTAGGTGTATTAGAGCATGGAATGGGTTGCCTGAGCTAGCCAGGAAAACCAGTGACTTGGCAGAATTTAATTCATTGGTTTATAAGCATGACTAAATGCATGACGCGTAGGACGTAATCATCTTCTTTTTTGAAGTAACGTCTGTATTATATAAGATAAGAAGATAAGATAAGATAAACTGCTATGACAAGCATTTGTAGTAATTGGTAATTTGACTGGATAACAAGCACCACAAAGGTCAAAAATAGAAAAAAAAAGCACGGTTCTGTTATAAGAAGTACCAATAAGTACCAATAAGTACCAATGACAATGTGAATTTAAAAAAAAAATAGTAAGGCAAACAAAAGAAAAACCAAAGAGAGAAAAAACAGATACAGTGCAGACATAAAGAGCTAAGAGAGAGAGAGAGAGTGTGAAAGAGAGAAAAGACACAGAGACAGAGAGAGAAAGAAGAGCGATATAGAGAGAGAGAAATGAGGTATAGAGAATAGAGAAAGCTTACAGAAAGAACAGAGAGAGAGAGAGAGAACAGATAGTATTCTGGCATTTTAATCTACAACTTATTTAGGTCAGGGGCGTGACCGTGGTGGCTGAGTGGTAAAGCGCTTGGCTTTGGAAGAGGGGACTCGGGTTCAAATCTCAGTGCTGACTTGAGATTTTGGATTCATGATTTGTTGTGCTGGCTACATGACACTCTCGTAAACCGTTGGCCCTAGAAACAGATGAACTTTACATCATCTTCCTTATTGATCGCCACAGCCCCCCACCCCTCTCCGCCAGCAGCCGTTCAAAAGTACATTCTCTATTTTCGGCACATGAATGTTTCTTTAATGAAGTTTTGAGCCCGACATTTACCCCTGACATTTTCCTGTATATTCAATTACCTTTTTTTAAAAAAAAAAAATTGATAGAATGCAAGTTTTTGTTTTGTACAGTTTCTGCGGTTTTCTCTCCCCCCCCTCTCTCGCCAAACGTATTCAAGATGTCTTCAGTTTTCTCTTTTAAAAAAATGTGCGCGTCCAGCAAGCCAGCAAAGATCAACAAGGGAACCCCCTTCATTGGGGTGCGTTTTTGGTGACATTTATAGAAACACACGATGAATTCAAAACATAGTCTTACATTGATTTGGCTCGGAGCTGTTTAAAGGGGGGGGGAGTGCTGACACGATTGTCTAAGTTAGATCCTAGAGAACGTGAGTAACATTTGTAGGGAAAATTTGTCATTTCAGGTTTGACTCGAAGACATAGAGACACATTGTCTGTGATACACCGAGACAAATTAGCACTGAGACACATTAACACTGAGACACATTTACACCGAGACATTGACTGTGATGCACTGAGGCACATCGATAGTGATACACAGACACACATTGACGAGGATACACAGGGACACATTGTGATACGTTGAAACATCTGACGATTTCAACTGCCTGTTATTAAACCAAGTACTACAGTGGTTCTCAACTTTTACGAGTGACAACTCCCCTTCCCGAATGAAGAATAGCCAGCTAGCAGTGTAAGCTCAAACATCCCAGTCTGGGTCGGAGGTAAGGCGCCATGCGTTTTTCTGCATTCCGAGCTTCAGTAACGCATTTTCGTAGCGTCTACCACCCACAATGTCTCCTGGTAAGAAGAGGCAAGGCAACTGAAGTCTACAACCCACAATGTCTCGTAGTAAGAAGAGGCAAGGCAACTGAAGTCTACAACCCACAATGTCTCGTAGTAAGAAAAGGCAAGGCAACTGAAGTCTACAACCCACAATGTCTCGTAGTAAGAAGAGGCAAGGCAACTGAAGTCTCTAACCCACAATGTCTCGTAGTAAGAAGAGGCAAGGCAACTGAAGTCTACAACCCACAATGTCTCCTGGTAAGAAGAGGCAAGGCAACTGAAGTCTACAACCCACAATGTCTCGTAGTAAGAAGAGGCAAGGCAACTGAAGTCTCTAACACACAATGTCTCGTAGTAAGAAGAGGTAAGGCAACTGAAGTCTACAACCCACAATGTCTCCTGGTAAGAAGAGGCAAGGCAACTGAAGTCTCTAACCCACAATGTCTCCTGGTAAGAAGAGGCAAGGCAACTGAAGTCTCTAACCCACAATGTCTCCTAGTAAGAAGAGGCAAGCAACTGAAGTCTCTAACCCACAATGTCTCCTAGTAAGAAGAGGCAAGGTAACTGAAGTCTATAACCCACCATGTCTACCGGTAAGAAGAGGCAAGGCAGCTGAAGTCTCTAACCCACAATGTCTCCTAGTAAGAAAAAGGCAAAGGAACTGAAGTCTCTAACCCACCATGTCTCCTAATAAGTAAAAGGCAAGGCAACTAAAGTCTCTAACCCACAATGTCTACTAGTAAGAAGAGGCAAGGCAACTGAAGTCTCTAACCCACCATTTCTCCTAGTAAGTAAAAGGCAAGGCAACTGAAGTCTCTAACCCACCATGTCTCCTAGTAAGTAAAAGGCAAGGCAACTGAAGTCTCTAACCCACCATGCCTCCAGTAAGAAAAAGGCAAGGCAACTGAAGTCTCTAACCCACCATGCCTCCAGTAAGAAAAAGGCAAGGCAACTAAGGTCTCTAACCCACAATGTCTCCTAGTAAGAAGAGGCAAGGCAACTGAAGTCTCTAACCCACCATGCCTCCCGTAAGAAAAAGGCAAGGCAACTGAAGTCTCTAACCCACCATGCCTCCAGTAAGAAAAAGGCAAGGCAACTGAAGTCTCTAACCCACAATGTCTCCTAGTAAGAAGAGGCAAGGCAACTGAAGTCTCTAACCCACCATGCCTCCAGTAAGAAAAAGGCAAGGCAACTGAAGTCTCTAACCCACCATGCCTCCTAGTAAGTAAAAGGCAAGGCAACTGAAGTCTCTAACCCACAATGTCTCCTAGTAAGAAGAGGCAAGGCAACTGAAGTCTATAACCCACCATCTCTCCTAGTAAGAAAAAGGCAAGGCAACTGAAGTCTCTATCCCACAATGTCTCCTAGTAAGAAGAGGCAAGGCAACTGAAGTCTCTAACCCACAATGTCTCCTAGTAAGAAGAGGCAAGGCAACTGAAGTCTCTAACCCACCATGCCTCCAGTAAGAAAAAGGCAAGGCAACTGAAGTCTCTAACCCACCATGTCTCCTAGTAAGTAAAAGGCAAGGCAACTGAAGTCTTTAACCCACAATGTCTCCTAGTAAGAAGAGGCAAGGCAACTGAAGTCTCTAACCCACAATGTCTCCTAGTAAGAAGAGGCAAGGCAACTGAAGTCTCTAACCCACCATGCATCCAGTAAGAAAAAGGCAAGGCAACTGAAGTCTCTAACCCACCATGCCTCCATTAAGAAAAAGGCAAGGCAACTGAAGTCTCTAACCCACCATGTCTCCTAGTAAGAAGAGGCAAGGCAACTAAAGTCTCTAGCCCACCATGCCTCCAGTAAGAAAAAGGCAAGGCAACTGAAGTCTCTAACCCACCATGTCTCCTAGTAAGTAAAAGGCAAGGCAACTGAAGTCTCTAACCCACCATGTTCTCCTAGTAAGTAAAAGGCAAGGCAACTGAAGTCTCTAACCCACAATGTCTCCTTGTAAGAATAGGCAAGGCAACTAAAGTCTCTAACCCACAATGTCTCCTAGTAAGAAGAGGCAAGGCAACTGAAGTCTCTAACCCACAATGTCTCCTAGTAAGAAGAGGCAAGGCAACTGAAGTCTCTAACCCACCATGCCTCCAGTAAGAAAAAGGCAAGGCAACTGAAGTGTCTAACCCACCATGCCTCCAGTAAGAAAAAGGCAAGGCAACTGAAGTCTCTAACCCACCATGTCTCCTAGTAAGAAAAAGGCAAGGCAACTGAAGTCTCTAACCCACCATGTCTCCTGGTAAGAAGAGGCAAGGCAACTGAAGTCTCTAACCCACAATGTCTCCTAGTAAGAAGAGGCAAGGCAACTGAAGTCTATAACCCACCATCTCTCCTAGTAAGAAAAAGGCAAGGCAACTGAAGTCTCTATCCCACAATGTCTCCTAGTAAGAAGAGGCAAGGCAACTGAAGTCTCTAACCCACAATGTCTCCTAGTAAGAAGAGGCAAGGCAACTGAAGTCTCTAACCTACCATGCCTCCAGTAAGAAAAAGGCAAGGCAACTGAAGTCTCTAACCCACCATGCCTCCTAGTAAGAAAAAGGCAAGGCAACTGAAGTCTCTAACCCACCATGCCTCCAGTAAGAAAAAGGCAAGGCAACTGAAGTCTCTAACCCACCATGCCTCCTAGTAAGAAAAAGGCAAGGCAACTGAAGTCTCTAACCCACCATGCCTCCTAGTAAGAAAAAGGCAAGGCAACTGAAGTCTCTAACCCACCATGCCTCCAGTAAGAAAAAGGCAGCTCAAAGGTAGTTAAATTAAGATGAAGTAAAGCAGACCGATACAATAGAGCCTACTTTACGTAAGACAACGAATGCATTAGTTCAGTTTACTATGACGAAACTGTATTATAACGACAGGTACAAATGGCTACTTGTCATATGGCACGCAAGACGTGGGTCGATAGTAAGTAACACCAGGGTCGATTTTGAAACCAAGTCCGCCCTTCAGTCTGACTCTGAACGATGTAAACATTTATTGTTGTGACCTTGACCCAATTATCTGTCTGACTTTTGTGTGACCTTCTAGGCTCATTTCATTCCTAAATCGTTTTTAATGTCGAGAGATTAAGTCTGCAATTGACATTTTGTAACACCATTTTGAAATTTTTTTAAAAAAAGCTAATTTACATATTTTTTTAACAACTGGTAAACATTACCTTAGGAATAAAATCTATTATGTCATTTCCAGGAAGAAAAACAACACCAAACAAACAAACAAAAACGGAATTGGTCAATGAACAGAGGCGTGCCCTGGGGGCACTTAATATCCTGTGCTTACAATTTTGTTTTAAAAACATTAACATAATAACTACTTAATAGCGTCAAGGCTTACCTGTGCTGTAAACAAATGCGACTATCTTAGTAGGAGGGCAAGGGCGCAGTTATTGTATATCATATCCTCACCATAATGTAATAATACAATGGAATAATAATATTTAAATAACAAGGAAAATAAAAATAAATACTTTAAAAAAAATAAAAGCTTATATTAATATGCAGAGCTTTTTTGTGACGTTACGCACCGGTTCGGCGGTCCAGCAACTTTTTAAATGTGGGGAAAAATGATGACTTTTGTTGTATTTTAACGTTTGTTATTAATTTATTAGTAGTTACAAGTTAGGGCAATCCATCACTGAGTACCAGCACCTATTGTTTTACAAAACAAGCCATGTTAATATGTACCAATTAGCTTGCGTCATCTACCCTAAACATAGCAAGGTCTGAAAGGGGAAACGTTACTTTAGTGGACTTATACTTTCGCTTACAATTTTTTGTTTCGTGAGAAGGGGGAATCGGGGCGGAGTACCAGTGTTCCCTGTTTTATATATCCAACATAAATTAGTTATTAAAAGTAAAAAAAATCGCTCATACGAAGGGTCATCAGTTAAAGGAGGTGTTTTTTTTTTTTTAAACTTTTATTTGACATACTGAACTCTCTATCTTAAACGGAAGCACGGAGGCTGAGCGGTAAAGCGCTTGGCTTCCGAATTTGAGGTCCCGGGCTCGAATCCTGGTGAGGACTGGGATTATTAATCTCGGGATCTTTGGAGGCCCCTGAGCGGCGCCTTCGACATACGGTCACGGAGGTCACGTTCTGAGTCCACCCAGCTCTAATGGGTACCAGACATTAGTTGGGGGGGGGGAAAGGTGGTTGTTCGTTGTGCTGGCCACATGACACCCTCGTTAACCGTAGGCCACAGAAACAGGTGACCTTAACATCATCTGCCCTACAGACCACAAGTTCTGAAATGGAAACTTTTATTTTTGGTGTGAATGTTACTATTTTGAACTTACAGTCAAACTCACTATTTTGAACGCCAACAGAAAACTTTCTTGTCTTGAGAAATGTAACAGACATGTTGGCGATCAGTGGAGATTTTTTTTTTTTGCTCTACGTATTTAAATGTTTCTTTTTTTTTCTTTTTACAGTTTTATGTCGTCACAGAAAAAAAAAAGTAATTAGGAGCCCGCAGATAACGTCAACAAATGCGCCATTTGTATTCAGCAGACGTGATCTTGTAGTGCCTCTCTCGGAGTCCGAGATTGCCCGGCCATGGGGGCCTCATCGCGGGCACTGCTAATTGACCAAGACAATCGCAGGCGTGGGAGTGGGGTGTTTCATCCCCCAAGAACAAATGAACTCAGATCAAGTGAAGGCCAGAATGACAACGGGGGGAAGGGGGGGGCGTGAGAGGGGGGCAGCTGAATGAAGGACAACACCAACTTGCATGGGGCGAGCATGAAGGGCGCTGGGGGAGGATCTGTTCAAGAGGGAGTGCGCGATTGGGTGATATTGTATGGATTACGGATTGCGACGGATGTTACATTGTAGACATTATCCCTACACGGAGTCAAAAGTAGCGTGCGGGTTGGCGGACGGTTGTTGAAATGAAGAAAGAATCCTGTTAGAAAAAAAAACAACAACAATAAAGAAGGCCAAGGGGTGGGGAGACTTGAATAATGTTTTGGACAATGAAAGCGACTCGCACGTGACTGAGGATGTAGCACGTGAGTGAGGAAATATTTTTTGTCTTTTTTTTTTTGTTTGTTTCCTCTCCTCGCAATCAAATGACCACATGGACCACATGGACCACATGGACCACATGGACCACATGGACCGGATCGTTTTTGTACGTGCGCGCGTGTGATGGGCCGTTAATATTACCACTTAGCGCTGCGTTGCACGGTTGAAGGACTTTGTCTTTCTGTTGGCCTAGAGTTCGAGCCGATTGACATTCACGGTTCAAAGTCGTGAACAGTGGATGGGAAGTTGTGGTGGTGGTGGGGGGGGGGGGATCTAGGGGAAAGACGAGCACTAGGATAAAGAGGGGGGTGGGTAAAGGAAAAGTGAAGTGAGGACTTCTAAACAATTATGTGCCATGAGACGCGCAGACAATAGCAGACGACCATCTACACCACACACCACGACCATGCGTGTCAGTTGACAGTGTAGAAGAAAGTGCGGCCAGTTGGTGGCGTTCAGACGTCGACACTGAAAGACTCGCAATGTTACAATAAATAGCATCAATATGTGCCAAAGGTAAGAATTCGAACCCTGATGGCAGCGTGGCATTGTTCAACATTAAAATAAACAGATACAAAGCTTTTTACAAAAGTCATATGATCTACTTTCTCCGTGTGTCTGTCTTGTGTTAACTGGGTACACGTTAGTTCTCCCATGTTCCCATTCTCGGGTCAAGTTGAAACTGTGCGCAATTATTCAATGTCCCTAACAAAACATTAATCAATTAACCAATTAACTAATTAGTGGTAAATAATTAAGTTTAATGTAGAAAAAAGGAAATAAATCTTACAATAATGAGGCTGGCTGTAAATACACAGTTCTTCACCCATGTATAAGTTTTTTAAAAAAGTTTTTAAAATTTTTTTAGCTTGTTTATTAAAAATTGTAATTACCTGCTATCTATCTATCTATCTATCTATCTATCTATCTATCTATCTATCTATCTATCTATCCTATCTATCTATCTATCTATCTATCTATCTATCTATCTATCTATCTATCTATCTATCTATCTAAAGGGCTAGATATATCCGTCCATTGTATAAATCCATTAGCACGATGACAACTGCCTTCTCATTTTCAGAAGCACTTTATGCGATCACAAACCGGAATGTCGAGGGTGAGTAGCCGAATGAGTTTGATTTACCTGCTCTGAGCAGTCTGAAAGGCACGCGCTCCGTTCTCCCATCTGTCTGTCTGTCTGTCTGTCGTTATGAGCTCCAGATCTATATATCATGACCCGGCGGTTAGCATAACTCCTCCAGACCCGGTCCACCCCTGTCCATCATGGGCTATCAAGTACCTGCAGAAATCCGAGGCATTTTCGCCTGGCTGACCTTTTGGCTCCCTTTCACCTGTCCACTCGAGAAGCCCAGGTAAATCTGACCTTCTTACGGTCTACGTCTGAAGTTCAAGCCTCGCAACCCTGCGGGCAAGACGACTAATTAATTCCGTCAGAAGACAAGATCAAAATACCCGAGGCTGGACGTCGAGACACTGAATAATTTCCTTGACCATCTGCCCGAAAACCCCAGAGAAATTGTTGAATAGGAACACCAGCAGACATTATTGGAATCCGAACTAGACCTTCTGGTCATGACTTACTTTAAGATTGTGGGAAGTGTTTGTTTCGTGATCGTAGCTGTTGCTGTTGTTACAGTAGCGTTGTATTAAGTTGTTTGTCTGTCAGTTGTCAGTCATTAGTTAAGAGTGTGACACGGCACTTAACAAAGTTGTTTCTGAGCCCAAGAGTTCGTCACTTTCACTGCCTTGAAACTTTTTGTTGTTTTATTATCAGATTGATCCATTGTTTAGTTGGAGGAAGGATTGAGGAAGAGGAGAAGTAAAGGACAAGAGCCTAGGGGGAGTAATGGAAGAGGAGTAATGCAGGGGGAGTGATGGAGGGGGAGTGATGGAGGGGGAGTGATGGAGGGGGAGTGATGGAGGGGGAGTGATGGAGGGGGAGTAATGCAGGGGGAGTTATAAGGTGGATTAAGGTAGGAGGAGAAGGAGTTATGAAGTGGATTAAGGTAGGAGGAGGAGGAGTAATTAGGTGGATTAAGGTAGGAGTGGGAGTTATGGGGTGGATTAAGGTAGGAGGAGGAGGAGTTATGAGGTGGATTAAGGTAGGAGGAGGAGTTATGAGGTGGATTAAGGTAGAAGGAGGAGTTATGAGGTGGATTAAGGTAGGAGGAGGAGTTATGAGGTGGATTAAGGTAGGAGGAGGAGTTATGAGGTGGATTAAGGTAGGAGGAGGAGGAGTTATAAGGTGGATTAAGGTAGGAGGAGGAGGAGCTATGAAGTGGATTAAGGTAGGAGGATGATGAGTTATGAGGTGGATTAAGGTAGGAGGAGGAGTAATGAGGTGGATTAAGGTAGGAGGAGGAGTTATAAGGTGGATTAAGGTAGGAGGACGAGTTATGAGGTGGATTAAGGTAGGAGGAGGAGTTATGAGGTGAAGCTGTTAGGGAGGAGGAGGTTATGTTTAAAAGAAAACCTACAGAACTTAAGACTAGATCTAGTTCAGCTCATCTGCGACGTTATATGCACACACACACATACACACACAATAAAAAAAACGTTCCAGGAAGTTCAAAGTCAAACAAGAACAAGATTACGAAGAGAGTTTGTGTTATCACACAAACTCAGAGGCGGTCTCCATCGGATCCGCTTATTTGCAAGATAAATTCAAGACATGATTTTGTTTTGATTGTCCAAAGTAAAAAAAATTGAAAGATTCATTTGGCGTTGTAAAAGAAAAAGTCACATTAACCTCCACCCAATCCATGGAGAGCCTTTCGACCAACCCGCAGCTTATCACCTTAATGAATGCGGTTGAGGCATGTGTTGGTGGAGGGGGTGTGGGTGGTGCTGGAGTTTGGACGCTGGCCTCCAACTGACCAGCATGGTGGTCATTACTTTATCTATTTTAATTAGCCTCCCGCGAAAGATGAGCGACATGCTGTTCAGTCACGTGACAGAGATAGGCAGTGTATTGATGAGTCCACGTGGTCTTAGACAATGGAAGTGGTCACGGCTTTAGTTTAAATTTTCATTTAAGTCGTAAATGTGACAAGAGAACATAAATAAATTCCCAACCACTCTCACCATTTCTTTTTTCCTTACATACTTTGCTCGTTAGCGATTACTAACTTATTACTGTCTGTTCTACTGTTGGTCTTTGTTAGTTTGAATTTTTTTTTCAAAGCTATTCATCCCGTATTAGAACTAGGACCCAAAATAAAGACCAACTGATCCAGCTTCCCTAACACATGCCAAACTAGTAGGATCAGTAGTGTTGCCTTGAATCAGAGATGATTCTCGAATAAAAATTTAACCTCCCGTAGGGATTTTGTCTCAAGATCTCTAGCTCGGAAGCAAAGCGTTAATCAAGCCACCACACAGATTGCTGGAACCGAATTGGCCCACAAAATACAAATTCACTTGACAAGTCTTAGACAAAATATGTTTAGAAAGTAAATTTGTTCCTATTCTTTTGCAATTTTTGTTTAAAATGAAGACATACAGGCTGTGTCACCACATATGATCTGTTTACCTACGTTCTCCATTTGTCTCTTGTCTTTTCCATGACAGGACCTTCCATTCTTTGATGTTGTCTTCCCATCGCTTTCTGTCTGCCTCTTCTTCTTTTTCCTGTTACTGTTCCCTGAAGGAAAGTCTTTGCAAGCCCAGAGTACCTTGTGGTATGGGTGTTGTTTACGTCTTTTGACAGTGGTCAGCGGGTCATCGTGGGGCCTAATTGCTGATTCGATTCTGTTTCTAATCTCTTCCGGTTTTTTTTAATGATTATTAGGTGATACGACACACGGCTTATTGAGTTCAACTAAAAAATAGGTATTGATGATGTCATAAAAGGGTTTTATAGAAACATGTTCACAAAGGAACACTCTCAAAGGGCAAAAAGAGTGTCGCTGTTATTCTTGCACGTTGTATTGTTTTAATTTATTCAGCCGAGTTATCCTGACGTCTAGCCCCGAGGCCACCTGTAGTCATCTAGTGTGCGAGCTCAGGCGCTCAGAAACAAAATCATAAAAGGTACTCGGGTCACACTTAACTGAACTTACCTTTAGCTTGACAGGACCAAGTGTTTAGTCACTGCTGGACCTGTATGTGTGTGTGAGTGTTTGAGTGTGATCTATAAATAGATATAAAGATATAAAGTCCATTTGGTATTACGATTCACGCCTGTCCAACTACAAACACATGACCTATATAATCCAGGTATTTGTACTGTAAATAATTGTCCACACACAACTCATAATCCCGAGGCCGGTAACGAGAGCGAGGTTTATTTGTAGGACAGCTTACGTATTTTTGCATCCTGAGTACAGCCTGTCTCCTACACAGACCTTTGACCTTTGCTCGCGTGCAGGCAGTGGCGAAGCAACTGCGGTTTCGAAGGGGTTCAATGGTCTCGGAGCCGTGTCCAACAGGGGCCCTGAGGTGCCATTGGACGATATAATTTTCTTAATTATGGGAAGACATATAATTATAGAGTGTATAAACACTATCACCTGAAAGAGATCGTTACTGAACTGACTGAACACTATTGCTTCTAAAAGATGGTTAATACATTGGACTGTCTTTTTGCCACTGCATTTTTTCTTCATTGTTCTCATTTGTATGTTGACGGGGTTCAGTCAACCAGCCCTATATCTGAGATGCACTGCGCACTTGTTGCCAGATCAGGTAACTCTTGGCATGGTTTTTGGTCTGGCGCCGGGGGCTGGAGGGTCAGTGCCTTGTTCGGACCACTTGATATGCAACTTTGAATGGACATGGTCCTTGGTGTCGCTCTACAAGGGCAAGTTTCACTAGTTTCAATTTTTAGCTTCTAAAGCTCAAGCTGTCTGATTCTGTTGTCCATAAATGTACTGATACATTCAGGGTGGCTGGCTTCGTTTGTGTTACCGAACTCAACATATTGTGGAACACGGGCCGCGTGGTGCTTTTCTACGCCACTGCGTGTAGGTTCCCGTGCAATATGAGACCGATGGTGTGACTTGCCCTACTTGGTACAGGAGAAAAAGAGATAAGTGTTACAACGTTTAAAGATTAAAAAGGGGGGTTATTATCTAGAATTAATCATAAAGCCTATAGTACATAGATTTAAAATATATTGAAACGATTTCATCTGGAAGGAAAAAAAAGGTGAACTTGTTCGTAATGATGTTGATTGTGATTGATGATGTGATGACATCTCGCCCCTTTTTCCTCTAGCACTAATCACACATCCGTATAGTCATACACACACACACTCTCAGCCATGCATACGCGACTACACATCATCTCTAAATCACCTTGACCCGCTTTTAAAGTTTATAATACATACACAAAATTATATATGCCTTCGTCTGTTGCCTGCATCTGTTGTCAGTATCTGTGGTCTGTATCTGTTGTCTGTATCTGTTGTCTGTGGTCTGTATCTGTTGTCTGTGGTCTGTATCTGTTGTCTGTGGTCTGTATCTGTTTTCTGTGGTCTGTATCTGTTGTTTGTGGTCTGTATCTGTTGTCTATGGTCTGTATCTGTTGTCTGTGGTCTGTATCTGTTGTCTGTATACTTACATAAAAAGTGAAAAACGCTTTGCTTTGCAATGAAGCTTGGAAGAAAATAGGCCTGGCCGTTTCTTTAGGGCAAGCATCTCCTACATGACTGCCCATCTCTTCAATCTAATGACACCCTAGACAGAAACCCTAGAATCAGTAGAAACCCTAGACATACACCTTAGACACAGTAGACACCCTATGCACAGTACATACCCTAGACACAGTAGACACCCTAGACACAGTAGACACCATAGACACAGTAGATACCCTAGGCACCATAGGCACAGTAGACACAGTAGACACCATAGACATTCTGGACACTTTAGACACAGTAGACACCCTAGACACAGTGGACACCCTAGGAACAATAGACACTAGGCACAGTAGACACACTAGGCACAGTAGACACACTAGACATACTAGACACCCTGCTATGAATGGAATACCGTGGGAAACGTTCAGAACAGTGCAACGCATGTCATTGCTTGGTATTTCCCCTGGTAGCTAAAAGTTGCCCATGGTAGTTTAGACTTTCTACCGTCAGTTAGATTTGCCCTTGGTAGTTAGAGTTGCCCTTGGTAGATTTGCCTCTGATATGTTTCTGGTAGCTGCTAGTTAGACATGCCCCTGGTTGGTCTACCACTGTTAAATTTGCCCCACTAGTTGGATTTGCTCTTATCAGTTAGACCTGCCCCTAGTAGTAAGAGTTGCCCCTGGTAGCTACAGTTTCCCTGGTAGTTAGATTTGTACCTTTGTTGTTTTTTTTTCTGGTAGATAGATTAGCCCATATTAGATTTGCCCCTATTAGATTTGTCCCTGGTAGATAGATTGCTCATGTCAGTTAGATGTTCACCTTAAAAAATTTCCCCTGGTAGAAATGCCCCTTCTAAATTTGCCCCTGGAAGCTAGAGACTTAGAAAAAAAGCACTTTACCAAAGGTGAACATTAAAACTGACTTAACTCTACATTATTTTACGCTTGAACAAACCCTTAAGTCCATTTGAAAGCCACATACTTTTGCTAATGGATTGAGGTAGAGACATAGTGCACTCTCTCTCTCATTGCTCTCACACTTGCATGCATGTTTGACTTCATTTAAAAAATATTTTCGGTCCATCAACAGGTGAAGTAAGGTTCACCCATTATCGGGTCAAAGGTTAACCTTGGGGCTACATTGCCTTGACAATGACACCGCCATGCTCACCAAAAGATAATAGATATCCATTAGGACTAGATGGCCTCACAGAGACGCTTACACGAATATATACAAAAACCCTACCTCCAGGACCGGCCTTAGACTATTTGACCAATTGTCAAAACTGGGCACCGCGCCTGGCAGGGGCCCCGCAAAATTTTAAATTTAGCATATCATTATCAGTCATGTCTCTTGTCACAGGCCAAAATTTAGGACTGAAAGGGTTAACATAATTAGTGTATCGTACGATGGTTGTATTTTTAATTAACCCGCTGGCGCCTATTTTTGCTTCCTATGCATTTTGTATAATAAATGTTTATATAATAATCTAACTAGTACTAATATTTGTTGTTTTTTTTATACACAAAATAAAAAGAGGGGCCGAGCAAACATCCATTAATTTGGGCCCCGCAATTTTTAAGGCCGGCCCTGAATGCCTCCACTAAGATTTCCATTCGAGACCCTAAGATTTGAAGCCCTATTCTTTTGGCTTTTCTTCTCTAACTGAAATTAACATACACACAACGTTAACCAAGAATCTTAATAGCCAACCTGTGTGGCTGGGAGAAAGGCGGTGTGCTCACGTCGTTATGTAAGCCTCTCTGCTCAATAGCGACTCACACCTGAGCCAAGTAATGTTTATCTGCACGTGCGGTGAAACGTCGGGTTTCGCCGAGTCACAGATCTTGGACAAACGGTTTTTGGTGACTTTGTCAACGACTTGTGTGTGTCGCCCCCGGGGGGGGGGGTGCCGTGGTAGAGGCGGGGAAGGGCGAGATGAGCCACAAATTAAAAGTTATTACGAGCGCCAAACATCTTTGCGCTATATTGCTTGTGTCTGTGTGAGTAAATTTTTATAGTGATGACCTTGACCTATTTATCTACCTAGATATGTAGTCTGCACTGAAGTCCTAGTTTCCTGAAGTTTATTGATAATTGCTTTCTCAGCAGCCTATTGTAACAGTTGGTATCAGCCTTTATGGTAATAATGACTGTAGTCGACAGGACACGTTTGAATAAAGAGAATTAGTGACATCGAAAGAGAGAGAGACAGAGAGAGAGAGAGAGAGAGAGGGCTAGAAATACAGAGAAAAAAAAAGATTGTGTGAAAAAGAAAACAATTAAAAAAGGGCAGAAAAGAAAATAGTTAAAAAATAAACCAGGAGGTAAAGAGGACAAAAAGATAAGATAAGATGATAAGATAAGACACCATTAACAAGAACGAAGGAAAAAAAAAGAGGTAGACGGGATGAAGTCAAGAGAGAGCGAGAGACAGGAGGAGAAATAGCAATATAGAGGAAAGAAGAGAAAGACAGAGAAAAAGAACAAAAGAATAGTCGACAATAGAAAGATAGACAGACAGACAGATAGATAGATAGACAGACAGATAGATAGATAGATAGATAGATAGATAAACAGACAGACAGATGGACCGATAGATAGATAGATAGACAGATAGATAGATAGATAGACAGACAGACGGACATAGATAGATAGATAGACAGACAGATAGATAGTTAGATAGATAGATAGATAGACAGACAGACAGACAGACAGATAGATAGATAGATAAACAGACAGACAGACGGACAGATAGATAGATAGACAGACAGACAGACAGATAGACAGACGGACAGATAGATAGATAGATAGATAAACCGACAGACAGATGGACCGATAGATAGATAGATAGACAGATAGATAGATAGATAGACAGACAGACAGACGGACATAGATATATAGATAGACAGACAGACAGATAGATAGATAGTTAGATAGATAGATAGATAGATAGACAGACAGACAGACAGATAGATAGATAGATGGATACATAGACAGACAGACAGACGGACAGATAGATAGATAGATAGATAGAGAGACAGACAGACGGACAGATAGATAGATAGACAGACAGACAGACGGACAGATAGATAGATAGACAGACAGACAGATAGATAGATAGATAAGATATATAATATATATATATATAGAGAGAGAGAGAGAGAAAGAGAGAATCACAAGGAAGTCGTATAGTTTGAAAAACAAATCGGTTAATATATGCATGAGTCACACACAATCATTCTCAGCCTCTCCTCTCCTATAGACATTATGTCTTCAATTGTATGCGAGACTTTTTTCTCCCGCACACTTATCAAGCTCTTAGCACCCACCGCCACACACACACACACACAGACACACAAATACTACACAGTCGAGTGCTCCAGTTTCTTTTGATCTAATGCCTACAGACGTAAGTTAATAATGCTATCACATATATCAGACGCGCGTTGCATCAATAGAAACAAAAATAAAATATCGTTATGAGAGTCTTTTTTTTTTAATATCGAGTATTACGAAGATGACCTCAGAAAAACAAGTACTTGATTGTCTATGTAGGATAACTGACCTCGTTTTAATAGACCACCCTTCTGCTCCCCCCTTTCTCCATCGTCCCCTCCCCCCCCCCCCCTCATGTCCAACAAAAAAAAAAAAAGATAAGAATCCTAAATTATTGTAAGTGTTATTTCTTCACGGTTCATTTGTTAAACTAATACATTAGAAAAAGGTCAGGCAGATCGATATGGTATCCAGTGGTATCGATCATTTAAATGAGCTCAGTATCGATGCTGAGGAAATGAAATAGTCATAAATAAGAGAGTATTCTGAGCAAGAGAGGACGTCATGCGCAGAAAGTAGAAGCGATTCACGTGACAGGTGTTTGAGAATTGCTTCACGTGACAAAAGTATGAGAATCGCAAAGTGTGACGAACGTTTGAGAATCGCCTTACAAAAAAAAAAAAACGTCAGAGAATCGTCTGGCTGAATTTTAAAAAAAATCGCTTCACGTGCCAAAAGTTTGGGATTTGCTTAATGTAACAAAAGTTTAAGAATCGCTTCACGTGACAAAAATTTAAATTTAGACAAATGTCTACATGACAATAGCTTGAGAATCACTTCACATGATAAAAAATGGAAAATCACTTCAAATGACAAAACGTTATATATTTTCGCTCTAGCGACTCAAGTTTTGATAATACCCTGATATAAGAAAAAAAAAAAAATTCAAGAATCGCCGCGCAGGATTTAATGTTGATCACGTAATTAAATGGTGATCACTTGATTGTGATTTGATAATTCCCCCCCCCCCCCCGGAAAAAACAACAAAAAACGCCCTCCAGGTGACAAAAATCGAACGATCACTCTAGTGACCAAAGTTTTAGAATCGATTCCCGAAACAAAACAGCGACATAATCTCCTAAGCAGGAGACAAAGACTAATCAGTTTTAGTCCAATTATTTGTATATCCCATACAAAGCAATCTACCCAAGCAAGTTAAAAGGTTGACTTTTGATTCCCTCTACCACCCTAGGGTGGGGAGGGAGACATTTCAAGTGTAAAATTAACTGTGGCCCTAAAAATTCTTTGACTTTTGGTTAATGTGAAAATTTCAGCAGGTAACTAGAGGTACGCTCCTGCCCCGTGGAAAACCTACCCCAGCAACGCTTCTGATTAAAATAATGTATATTGTAGCTGCTGTTTTTCTGTTGTCTGTTGATAGATCGAATCTGTCTGCCAGTGAAATAGAGGGCAATCTTCACCATCTTTGAACAGCTTTCAGAAGGGCGCCCCTGGGACATCGTTAGCGCCCGAGGAACACCACACGGTTCTCTCACTCTTGCCACCGCGCGCCCTCCACACGCCAAGAAGCAGAACTGGTCATAAATATTTGGCAAACAAAGACACAGATTAAGTGATTTGTGTGTGTGTGTGAGTACTAGTTTGGGAGGGGGGAGGTGGGAAGTATCACACCTGTTGCCAGGTCCCATTGACCCCAATCGGTAATACTTCCGAGGCATGTTGAACGCACGTGGCTTCGAAGGTCAGTGGTGAAGCTGTAACAATCAGAACAGAGCCCAGCACCTGTAGGATTAGATCCGGCACTGATAAAAATGATATTATTTCCTTTCATGTCGCACTCGCCAATGTCTCGGCTCACCCACTCAACGATCTCTCGTCAATATGAAATAATTGAAGCCGTTTCCAGCTTGATCCCCTAAGTCAGGGGTTCTCAACCTGTGGGTCGCGACCCCTTTGGGGGGTCGATTGACGATTTGCCAGGGGTCGCCAAAGACCATCGAAAAAAGAAATGTTTTTGTCCATTCTTCTATTGCTGTGTGTGTATACGGAATAGGGGGGGGGTTGCTGCAGAGTGGGGTGTTGTAAAAAGGGGTCGCCGAGCCTAAAAGGTTGAGAACCACTGTCCTAAGTGTTTCAATACGAACTGATGGAGACCTATGTAGGGACTGTAACAACGCAGTTACAGATGGTCTAAACTTTCATGATCCAGGACCCCAGGTTGTTTGGGAACTGAGCAACTTATAAGCAACCAATTGCTTCCTTACTTTCTCCGTCCGGCATCACGTGACACATTAACTAGCTGAACTGCTCAATTAATGTTAGATAGTGTGGATTAAGATTGGTTATATATATATATATATATACAGAAATTTGACCTCGAATGGAGACTGGACCAGAGCCTACATTCAGAGCTTGAATGACGTCGCTATAAAAAAAATTTTTAGTTATGCTAATGTAAAACAGTTCAAACCTGACCTCTCCTCGCGAGACCAATCAATTCAGATTTTTCTTTTAATATTTACATAAGGTGAATTTTTTTTTATTTTTTTAAAATATACTTTTAACCCAGATGTATGCAGAAAAATAGAAATGTAATCCATATTTAAAAATTCAAGTGGTGTTTTAGAGTTTGATATTTTATTAATGGCACATTAGTTTCATAAAAAGTCACCACGTCTCTGGCTCAACAAAATAATTAAGTCTGTACGTTTTAAATCTGAACTAGATATATCACACGAGAACCCATGACCACAAAGACCTTGATGTTCCCGTCTATCCGTTGTAATTGACCGTATCCAATCGCTGTCTAGACTTTTGAGTCCTGTCCAGTTCAGAAGAGCGTGACCAGACATGTATAACTCACTCAGTGGCCGGGTTTGGCTTTTCGATCTATCTTTGTGAATGCTTCACTGATGTTTCAAACGGGTCTTAGATATAGTGGACTGATTTGAATCTAAGGGTCATAGATATATTGGCCTAGTTTTGATACAAGGGTCATAGATATATTGGGCTAGTTTTGATAGAAAGGTCATAGATATATTGGGCTAGTTTTGATAGAAAGGTCATAGATATATTGGGCTAGTTTTGATAGAAAGGTCATAGATATATCGGGCTAGTTTTGATAGAAGGGTCATAGATATATTGGACTAGTTTTGGTAAAAAGGGCATAGAAATATTAGACTAATTTTGAACTAGTTTTAGTAGAAGGGTCATATATATATATATATATATATATATATATATATATTGGACTAGTTTTAGTAGAAGGTTCATATATATATATATATATTGGACTAGTTTTAGTCTGTGTCTTAAAACATTTTGGCAAGTGTTAATAAATTATTTGAACATTAAATTAGTTTTTTAAAAGTTTTATTTACAGTCCTTCTATTAAAACTCCTATCCACTTACTTAGCGTGGGGTAATCAGAGTTCCTCTTGACATTATCATGCACCGATACCTAGTAAAGTTCCACCCTTCAGACCCTGCAATCTATAGGGTAAATGTAAAGGTCATCTGTTTCTGTGACCCACGGTTAACGAGGGTATAATGTGTCCAGCACAACCACAAACCGCCTTTACCTTTCATTAACTAATGTCAGGTACCCATTAGAGCTGGGTGGAATCAGAGGAGCCCTAAAGATCTCAAAATTAAAAATTCCAGTCTTCACCAGATTCGACTACTCAGCCACCACGTCTCCTACATGAGACAGACAGATTTAGACAAGAGTTAGTATCAATAACATTGTAACAAGCCGTGGAACATTGCTTCTTGTCCCAGACTAGACGCCTTGGGTCGCATAGTCGAAGTCTTATCATTTATGTGTGATCAATGACAAAGGGTGTCTAAGTATAACATATCAGCATGGAGTGTGACGTATCCAGTCATAAGTGCTTCTGTAACAAACAGTGTAACACAAGACAAAAATAGATGTGCATTTTTTTAACAAACGCAGTAAGATACAAACACTGAAACAAAAACATAGACATAAATCATCAAAAGCTCAAACTAGTTACACAAATTTACGGATTTTCCCTTAGTTGAACTTATGAAGTTCCATACTATTCTGCAATAACAATCTCTTTTAAAAATTAGCTAATCTGCTAGTTTTTTTGTTGTTGTTAAAGGAAATAGAAGGGAGTTAAATCTCTGAAATCCAGATTTAATCTTGCAGACGTAAACAACGCTATCAAACGCCATATCATGCATCGAGCATTTCAAAATGTAGATTACCGGAAATAGTATCCGGAGTAATCGGACTCGTTCTCAGAAGCCAGAACAGAAACGAAATAAAACAAAGTTTGGTTAAGGACAAAGGACAAAAACAAAACTGGGACTCTACCTTTTGAAGTCCCCATGGCACCAGTAAGTCCTGTCAGGACAATGATATGGATTGCATCTCACTCATAGATCGTCTGCTAGGACAAGAATTGTTCTTACACATTGAAGAGCTGTCTGAAGTATAGATGTGTAATTTTAAAAAAAAAAAAAAAAAGCAATAAATAACAAATATTTAACCCCCCCCCCCAAAAAAAAAACAACAAAAAAAAAAAAAACAATTTATAATTGTGCTAGGTTTCAATAGGATCCATACCCTTAAAGAGGGCTTCCACATTTAAAAAATATAATTGGTAACCAAACTTTGCATATAGTAAAGAAATGAGATTAACTGGATAAATATTCTATTACTTTCTTCACAAATACGACATTTTTAGATTTAGAAATACCGAATTATTAAGTGCATTATAATGGAGCTTAAAGAATAGGCATAGGCAAACTAGGCAACCGCCTAGGGTCTACGATTTGTGGGGGCCTCACACTTAATGAAATTTATTTTTTTAAAAGAAAAAATGAGAAACACATATTAAATATCAAATATAGCGGAACTCCACTAGCAGGGGCGGACTGGCTATATGGGCAAACGGGCAAATGCCCGGTGGGCCGGTACCTAATGGGCCGTCTGGTCGCGACCAAAGAAAAAAAAAAAGTCAATGCAGACAACTTTAAAAAAAAAAAGTGACAAAAGCACGACACAAAGGCCCGAACACTTGTTTCTTGTTTTTTTTTTTTAATTCTTATTACAGTTAATTTTGTTTGAAATTCAACAAGAATAAATTTTAAGAATTACACTATACACTATACGTGTTATCATTTGTAAAATGTTAGACCGTACTTTCTGCTATGCACGAGCGGCATGGACTGCTTTGATGTCTTCGAGGTTGTGTTTGGCCTGATCATTTTGCTGGTCGGCATGGGCCTTTGATGGCACTCCCATTTTTTTTTTGCTCCTTCCCTCCTCCGTCTTTTAATGGTTCCAATGAAATTTAACCAAAAAGAGGGATGAGAGAGGTTAAGTTAGAAAACATTGATATAACGCAGGAAAAGAGGCGCGACAATTCACTCTTTAACAATACTTAATAAAAATAAACTTTAACACATACACTACACACTTACGGCTAAAGCATAATGCCGTTTTTATTTATCGCGCGTAAGATTGGCGTTTTCCATATTGAATGACACCCCAAAATGGCAATTGTTTTCTATATATTTCCGTATATTTTAAGGACTTTTTCGTATATTTTGCAATTTCGGGAGATTTCCAGGAGCTCCTGGCAATTCGACAGGATGGCGCGGGAAATCTGTTTTAAGTTATAAAATGGTTTAATTTAGTAATTTATACACCTTGAATTGGTGCGGGTCCTATGAAAGTGCGGATCCTTTGAAAGTGGGGGCCCACTGCGGTCGCTTAGGTTGCAGTGGCCTAAGACCGGCCATGCAAAATAGCATCGTATGCTACGCCGCCGGTAGAATAGTTTTGAATAATGGGTATATTCATATACAAATCGCGATTTTGAGAATGTACTAGGAGGAAGCAAGAGCTTTTCACATTAATTAAGTAAGTGCCTCTCTAACCGTTCTGCTTTCTCTTATCTTTAAATAGAATGGGTTGCCTGAGTCAGCCAGGAAAACCAATGATTTGGCATATTTTAAGTCACAGATCAACATGCATGACTAGACTGACACATGAAATGCCTAAGACGTAACAATCTTATTTTTTGAAGAAACGTCTGTAATCTGTAAGTAATACCAAAAAGCTTCAAACTCATTAGGCTGCTATTGTATTGTTTATAGTTTCAAGACTACATACATGTATAAATAGAATACTTTATGTAAGCCTACGAAAGCATACATCCAGTTTTCGATGCGTTATCAAACTTTATATATTTTGTAGAGAATTAGGCTTACACCTATAATATAACACATGGGCGTAGCCGGGAGGGGAGGGTCTTCAAACCATCACTTGCCTCAGACCTCATTGTCTGAAAGGAAAACTTTACTTACTTCCCCAGTGCAGCCAACTTAAGCAAACTACTGTCACCAAATTTCATGAGCGTAGCCAAAAAGGGTTTTGTGGTTTCCCTCCCCCTCCAATACAAAAACTAAAGCATTTTCGATCAGTCGCTGGACTCCATTGAATAGCAAATTTGGTTTCTGATTTTTTTTAGCGGAAGAATAGCAGAGGAAGAATATCTCTATAGATACCTCAAAATCTGCGTTTTTAAAGCTTAAAATAACGGAAATTATGCTCGCAGCGCTTCCCCGGACTCCCTAGCTGCCCTTTGGCGGTGTGTACTGCCTTTCCACTAATTATAGGCAGAGAGTATTCTAGGGTAGAAAACACGTTTGAAAGAATGAAAGATCAGAATGCAATGAAGATTAATTACATATACACACACACTAATACATATATATATATATATATAAATTGCGGAGTGGGGGTAAAAATCCCCATTTACCGAAAATATATGACATGCTATTTGTGGGCCGGTTTATATGGTAATGCCCGGGCCAATTTTGATACTCAGTCCGCCCCTGTCCACTAGCTTACCTCTAAGTATCCACTATGACTTATGGGCTGTTTAGAAGGATCTACTTTGTTAGACTACTTATGTTCGAAGACCATTGTTTCTTCCTTTTGGTGAAATGTTGAACCGTTTTTCAGTCTAGAGATCATGAATCGTCCATGAAGCACATTCTGTTTATGACGTCTGTACGAATATATCAATTTGCATATTGTCACTTCCGTTATTGCGCTATAATTATTTAACTAATTTGTTGGTTTAGATATAGATACAGGGAAGCTTTCAAGTCATTGTTTATTATTCGGTCTTAAATTTTTATTGTTCTATTTCATTGGGGGTCACCCTATTCACTTCGCTATGGCCATCAATTACCTAAAGATGGCCCTGGCAAAAGCCTCAAAAAAAAAAAAAAATCTGTCCAGAGCGTAGCGTCCACTTTTGACGCTGGGATATTTGCATTTTATTATTTAGAATTATTTCCCTTAGCAAGAGAGTTAACATAGTAATGTTCTGTGTTTTGTGTGCTATGTAAGTGTGCTAATAAAAGTCCTTATTGGACCTGGCTTAAAACGTTGTTAATTCCTTATTGTGTTATCTAGCTTATTATTAGTAACATCCACTTACAAAACCTGCACTCTATCTACTAAGAGATTCTATGTCATTTTCGTAAAGCACACACTTTTGAGAAAAATCCCTTGTTGAAGACAGGCACAGAAGACGAAAACTTTAGACCGCGGGCAACGCCTTTGTCTGCAAGAGATGCGGGAAAATATGTAGGTCGCAACTCGGTTTGCGTAGTCATGTGAAACACTGCACTCATACTTAATCTTCGGAATCGAAGACATTGCCATTAATCGTATTGTTGAGATGGGTCGATACGTACAAGATGGCGGAAATTAAAGTTTTTAGATCAAAGCTAAGCCACTCGTCTAATTATCTCTCAATAAAAAAACAAAACAAATAAAAACAAAACAAAAACATTTGAAATGTGGTGTTACTTAGACTTTGAAATTGTAGAACTCTGCAAATGGGTGTCATTCTTTTCAATGACCTTGACCTAGTTAGAAATATTCTTTTGAAAGAGTGTTGATTTCATTGATATGAATTTCCCTTGAATATTTCAAGAAGTTTCAAAAAAGTTTTTATTACAAGATCCTTGTTGAAATGCCATTAGGCCCATTAGGGACACAATTATTATTATTATTATTATAGCTTTTATAAAAGCGCTAAATATAGCGCTACTTTTATGCTTATAGCATGCTCAGAGCGCTTTGGTCCAATCTCATTTGTGGAAGACAGGCACCGGTGGGGGTACCTAGGAGTTGGTTTTCCGTGCTGCCCGAGTCGGGTGTCGAACCTGGAGCTCCCCTCTATATAGCCGAGACAAGCCAAGTTCAAGCGCACTTAGCCTCTCGACCACGCTTCCCACAATAACACCGAGTGAAATGTAAAGAGTCTGTGACCTTATCCTTCATCTCCTGATGAGTATTGTCCCTTTGTCGGGTTACGTCTCTTGAGTTCTCAAGTGACCAAATTTTAGAGTCATGCAGCCATATCGCATACATAGTCATAAGTCTCAGGCCTAACCAGTAATAACTTTCTCCTGGCTATTGTCGTCAGAAATATAATCTGTGGTTACGTCAGACAGTGCGATGTCAACCTGAACTATGAAAATAATGTTTTTTATAAATATTTCATCTTCTCTTATTTTGAAACATTTATAAAATACAAAAATAACAGAATCTCAAGACTTTTAAAGTGAACTAAAAAAACTGAAAAATAAATTGATTAGAAATGTCTAGCGCTTAAAAGTCATCGAGTCTTACAATAAAGGAAGAACGCAACATTTGACGTGAGAACTGAACCCAGCAGAAAAAGACGAATTCAGTTCTCACTTTTCGATGATTGCTTTCCTGTCTTAGGATAGAAAACTGTACACTTTCTAACTGTTCAAAGCTTGTTTCGTTTCTAACACCAGACAAGTTTTAATGAATTCCTTTTCCATTCGTGCGTAGACCCTCTAAGAAAAGAGGCTGGCCCAGAAAAAAAACATGGCGCCGAGATTCGGATTCAGATGCTAAGCAGATGGACAAGACATAGGGAGAGAATGGTCCAGAACCGATACCCCTGGAGGAGTAAGTTGGTCTGTGGCCTATGCCCAATCAGGACCACAGGCAGCGATGAGATGATGATTGGATTACTTTTGCATCTTGGAAGAGTTTTGTTCCTTAGCCGTACAATAACAGAGTCGACGCATACAGTGATGTAGGACAGTAAGACACGAATGGTGGATAGAGTTCATTATTTACCTCCCCGTTAACAAAAAGTGTCATGCTAAAAAAATAATGAACTCATTCCAGAAAGTACACTTATATATTTTATTAAATGTTTTTTTTTTTGGTTTCAATAAGAAGCAACTGTAGATTTGAAATCATTAGACATTTTAAATCACTAACATTTCGTTATAACTAGGTATTTTCAACACTAATTAAAAGCACTTGTAAATATTACTATGCAAAATCGGACTGGCGATGCGAATAAAAAAAAATAATCCTATTATGTTACTCATTAGACATATTTAAGGTTTTTGACTATAAATTTATAACAATGCAACCGGCTCTATACTTTTATTTCCCATGGTTTTCGAAGAATGATGTCCACTTTCCGGTGATGCCCAGGGCACGTGTTTAATTTGCAATGACATCAGTGCAGGTTGTTTTCCATTTTGTATACTTATCGTCAGTATATTTCTAAAAAAGGCAGAATTAGCTTCATTAGTGATTTATGTTTACAGACATTTTTAAGATTCGGTTATGTCGTCTTAAAATGTCCACAAATAGCGACCTATTCGTGAGTCCGCCACTGAGTTTCTACCGAGTGCACATACTTGCATGTAGGTCAGGCATCTATTAGCAATTATAAGTAAAATGACATATGACATGGACCTGGAGGTTTGGTTGAGCCGGAAGGTAGTGGCAACATGTGTCCGGGAGATGGACGAGTCCCTGGCAAGCACTCGGTGACCCCTCACGACGTTGTCTCGCGCAAGGATGATCTATTTTTTCTCTCTTTCTCTTTCCCAGGTCATTAGTCCATTCCGCCCCCCCCCCCATTTTATTCTCTATCTCCCTCCCTCTTAAGCTGCAACAACAGAGCAGAACAACACAAGACTAATATACAGCATGATGGTGACTGGAGTCATCTTTCACACACACATGACTTGATGGTGACTGGAGTCATCTTTCGCACACACATGACTTGATGGTGACTGGAGTCATCTTTCGCACACACATGACTCGATGGTGACTGGAGTCATCTTTTACACACACGTGACATGTTGGTGACTGGAGTCATCTTTCACACACACATGACTTGATGGTGACTGAAGTCATCTTTCACACACACATGACATGTTGGTGACTGAAGTCATATTTATGGTGACATAAGTCATCTTTCACACACACATGACGTGTTGGTGACTGAAGTCATCTTTCACACACACATGACATGATGGTGACTGAAGTCATATTTATGGTGACTGAAGTCATATTTATGGTGACTGAAGTCATCTTTCACACACACATGACTTGATATTGACTGGAGTCATCTTTCAAACACACATGACTTGATGGTGACTGGAGTCATCTTTCACACACACATGACGTGTTGGTGACCAGAGCCATCTTTCACACACACATGACTTGATGGTGACTGGAGTCATCTTTCACACACACATGACTTGATGGTGACTGGAGTCATCTTTCACACACATGACTTGATGGTGACTGGAGTCATCTTTCACACACACATGACGTGTTGGTGACTGGAGTCATCTTTCACACACACATGACATGATGGTGACTGGAGTCATCTTTTACACACACCTGACATGTTGGTGACTGGAGTCATCTTTCACACAAACATGAAATGTTGGTGACTGAAATCATCCTTTCTTTCACACACATGACATGAAGATGACACGGGTCATCTTCCACACAGACACGACGTGACATCCTGAAACACCAAAGACTCTTGACCAGACGTACCACAGATATTCAGGTTGATCTACTTCCTACCTGCACATTCCCCACAATTGTCGTTAAAAATATATATCTCTTTTAAAATTACCATTTCTTTCAAAAGTTCAACACCGCGTTCATCTCGTAACACTCCACAACACACTAAGTCCTCCCCCCTCCTCTCCTCTCTCTCATACTTTGGTGACTAACTAGTCACTTAACTGCGGAGAAGAGAAAAATGTCCATTTCTATATTTAACAGTTCTAAAAATCCCGCGTTCATCACAACAGCCTTTCGGTTATCTCAAAATCATTGATCGGAACTTCCCGATTTGTTTTGTCATTTCTTGCGGTATTCTTTGCAGCAAGGAGACTCTAGAAATAAAAAAGAAAATAGTTCATCATGGTGTTAAGAAATTTAAATGAACATCCAGGAACCTGATTTGTCACCTGATTTACACAATGTTGTTTGTGTCATGTGACTACACATCGAGGTCAAATGGTGCTAGTCCTTGCTACTTCTTGACGTATTCGATGTTATAAAAATATATAATTGACTATGTTATATACTAAGGCTACCAAATATATAAGAAATAAAACGGATAAGTTAGTTAGAAATACTTTTATCTTTGGACTTAGGGAAACAGGAAGTTATTTGTTACAAGCGACCTAAGATAAATACTGCTGTGGCGACTGATGACTGCCAATGGAAAATGGACGAAAGACATGGAGTGGGAAATCCTTGCTGCTGCGCTATAAGAAGTCACGACAAAGATTGCATGTGCAGCTGAAGCTTATATACTACACATGCAGCTATCGATCAACACAGCATACAGCCTTAGACACCCACAGCATATCATTTAACATATTCACAGCTTATCACCTAACACACACAGCATATCCTCTTAAACACAACATTTCCCTAACACACCAATAGCACATCCCCTAACACACTCACAGCACATCCCCTAACACACCTATAGCACATCCCCTAACACACCAATAGCACATCCCCTAACACACCAATAGCACATCCCCTAACACACTCTCAGCATATCTTCTAACACACTCACAGCATATCCCCTAGCACACTCACAGCATACTCCCTAACACACTCACAACAAATCCCCTAACACACTCAACATAAAAAGCGTACAACACTGCAGAAAACGAGATCAGAAAACAGATCTGTATCAAATCTGTTCTCCTATTACGAACACAGACTCCCAGCGTACATCTACATCACACTTAACGTTTATAGTAGACCTCAACATACCCCATCATTCCCTCTTTTGCCCTACGGCGATGTTGCTTTAATCTATATGATCTATTTGCGATCTCTTTTTACTTACCCCCCCCCCCTTTTTTTTCTAGACCGCCCTTCCCCCCCCCCCTTTTCAATGCGTCAAAATCCAGACAAAGGCGCACAGAAAACGTCTTACATAAATATAGCCTACGTCATAAGATACAATAATTTATAATTAAAGAGCATTTAAGCGCTTTTATCCACACACTAAATACACATGCATCCACATTTCACTCAACATTATAATACGCAATTGAAATGGTTATCCTGCTTCAGCCGTCATTTGTAACTAAACAGACATTTCTATTGTGGTTTATATTTAGATGTACCTCTAGCATGGGCAGATTTTTATGCTTTGCTCTTCCATCTTAAGTGTCAGGTAGCGTTCTAACTTAACTGGCCACAGTCAAGGCCGGATTTAAATGAGAGCCGACGGAACTACTGAAAAAAGAGGGGCCCCCAAAATAACTATAAAACAATACCCCAGAAGCTTTTTAATTTTTTTTCTAATTCTCAATTTTTCTAATTATTAATTAATTAATTTATTTATTAATTTATTTGCATTTTTACCAACAATACATTAAATCTTGCGGTAGGCAACACTATCTTGTTGCAGAAGTGCCCGCTTGTAGCGTGAACCCATGCCCTTAACCTTCATTAAAAATATACATTTTTAAAACTAAAATATTCATATTAAATATTTAATTTTAAAATAGGAAAATAAGATTTTGAATGTACGAGATCTTTAATTCTTTCTCCTTGAACTTCGCTTTTAAATATAAGTATTATTACTTTGTGAAGCTTTATTATACCTTTCGAAAAAGATTAGAGACCGCCACAAAAATCCTACCCAGGGGCCACCACAAGCTTAAATCCGGCCCTGTGCTGTTGACGGTCGTTGACTTATAACACTAAACGCTGGTAGACAACTAAACTGCTGGTAGACAACTAAACTGCTGGTAGACAACTAAACTGCTGGTAGACAACTAAACTGCTGGTAGACAACTAAACTGTTGGTAGACAACCAAACTGCTGGTACACAACTAAACTGCTGGTAGACAACTAAACTGCTGGTAGACAACTAAACTGCTGGTAGACAACTAAACTGCTGGTAGACAACCAAACTGCTGGTAGACAACTAAACTGCTGGTAGACAACTAAACTGTTGGTAGACAACTAAACTGCTGGTAGACAATTAAACTGCTGGTAGACAACTAAACTGCTGGTAGACAACCAAACTGCTGGTAGACAACTAAACTGCTGGTAGACAACTAAACTGTTGGTAGACAACTAAACCGCTGGTAGACAACCAAACTGCTGGTAGACAACTAAACTGCTGGTAGACAACTAAACTGCTGGTAGACAACTAAACTGCTGGTAGACAACTAAACTGCTGGTAGACAACTAAACTGCTGGTAGACAACTAAACTGCTGGTAGACAACTAAACTGCTGGTAGACAACTAAACTGCTGGTAGACAACTAAACTGCTGGTAGACAACCAAACTGCTGGTAGACAACTAAACTGCTGGTAGACAACTAAACTGTTGGTAGACAACTAAACTGCTGGTAGACAACTAAACTGCTGGTAGACAACCAAACTGCTGGTAGACAACTAAACTGCTGGTAGACAACTAAACTGTTGGTAGACAACTAAACCGCTGGTAGACAACCAAACTGCTGGTAGACAACTAAACTGCTGGTAGACAACTAAACTGCTGGTAGACAACTAAACTGCTGGTAGACAACTAAACTGCTGGTAGACAACTAAACTGCTGGTAGACAACTAAACTGCTGGTAGACAACTAAACTGCTGGTAGACAACTAAACTGCTGGTAGACAACTAAACTGTTGGTAGACAACTAAACCGCTGGTAGACAACTAAACTGCTGGTAGACAACTAAACTGCTGGTAGACAACTAAACTGCTGGTAGACAACTAAACCGCTGGTAGACAACCAAACTGCTGGTAGACAACTAAACCGCTGGTAGACAACTAAACTGCTGGTAGACAACTAAACCGCTGGTACACAACTAAACCGCTGGTAGACAACTAAACCGCTGTAGGCTTATTATTATTTTAACTTATAAAGTTTGTATAACTTCTTTGTGAACAAAACTAAATATAACTTTGATTGCAACATAAACAAATTCAACTTGAAATGAAATAAACTAATATTCAAACAAATCTAACTCACAACAAAAACACGTCTTTACACTCTCTCATCCTGGGCTCGTCTGGCGTACCCTTGCGACAGTGCATCTTATCTTGCATAATTCACACTTCAAAGCCATTTACATAAATGATTTACCAAATTGCATTAGTTCAGGAACAAAAGTCAGATTATTTGCAGACGACTGCATAATATATAGAACAATAAAAACAAAACAAGACACAGATATTTTACAAAGAGAATTAGATGAATTACAGAAATGGGAATCAAATTGGAGCATGTCTTTCCACCCAGAAAAATGTCAGTTGTTAAGAGTAACAAAAAAAATTAAACAAATTAATTCCACTTATCTTATTCATGGCAAACCAGTAACACAGACTAAAAACTCAAAATACCTAGGTGTTATAATAAATGAAAAACTGTCATGGAATCCACATATTGATGAAACTATAAAAAAATCCAACAAAGCATTAGGGTTTATTAAAAGAAATTTCTATAAATCAAATAAGAACATAAAACTAAAATGTTATTTAACCTTGGTTAGGCCAATAATAGAATATGCATCCACCGTGTGGGACCCCTCAACTCAAGAAAACATTAAGAAACTGGAACAAACACAAAATAGAGCAGTGAGATTCATAACAAACGAATATTCACATTTGACTAGGGTAACACCATTAGTAAAATCACTAAATTTAGAAAGCCTTCAGGACAGAAGACTCAAAAGTAAAGTAGCAATTATACATAAAACACTGAACCATAATCTTCAAATACAAAAACAAAATTTAATAAAATACTCTGAAAGACACAAAAATAAAGGCACATTCCTCGTCCCATATGCTAGGACAAATTTGTACAAATACTCCTTCTTCCCTAGTGCTATTAGAGCATGGAATGGGTTGCCTGAGCTAGCCAGAAAAACCAGTGACTTGGCAGAATTTAAGTCATTGGTTAATATGCATGACTAAATGCATGACGCGTAGGACGTAATCATCTTCTTTTTTGAAGTAACGTCTGTATTATATAAGATAAGAAGATAAGACCAACCAATCGCTAACTAGCGGCAATGTCGTCAGCCAACTTAGGAGAGACGACTCCAGAACGCCAGAGTGAAAAGACGTGTTTTTGTAGAGAGTTAGATTCTGTTCCGAATGCTATTTTATATTAATTCTAAAGTCTACTACAGTTACTTTTTTCATCACAAGTTAAATGTGTTTATATTGTAATAGTTATATTTAGTTTTATTCACAAAGAAGTTACCCAAGTTATCTCAAGCTTTACAATTTAAATTATAATACGCCTACAGTGATTTAGCTGTCTACCAGTGGTTTCGTGCAAGAAGTCAACGATCGTCAACAGCAGTGGGTAGGACGTAATTATCTCCTCTTTTGAAGTCACGTCTGTAGTTTATAAGATGATAAGAAGCATGAAAGACGTGAATGTAACGAGTAAATTATGTAATAAGAACCGAGTATGTAACACGAGTATGCTGTACGCTTTACAAACATTGACTGTACGCTTTACAAACATCGACTGTACGCTTTACAAACATTGATCAAGCCTTGCAAAGTGTCCTGTATACATAATGAAACATCCAGTCCAATATCTAACCAATTCTACCCTTTTTTTTTCACCTCAGAGTGTCGTGACTTGGATCGACCAAGCAAGGATATTATTATATGATTATTACATTATCTTTGGAAATTCGAATCTCTATAAATATTTATAACTTGTCTATTTCAGAGTTTCTCAAACTGTGGTCCGCGGACCCGCAGAAAGATGAAAATTTTATACAATTGAAATAACTTCTTCGATAAAATCTTTTTCACGTAGGAGTCCGTTAACACGTTTCCGCTAAATAAATGGTTCCCCAGGTCTAAACAGTTTGAGAATCTCTGGTCTAGTTGACAGAGAATGATGTCTGTAATGAAGTGTTACAGCACAAAACGTTAAGTCAATCGAGTGATGCACAACCTTTTTCTGCCCGAGGGTCAGTAACATTTCCGACACGCATGTCTAGGGCATCACAAAGAAAATAGGAAAGACAAAGCTTCTATTGTGTAATTGTGTTCATTATTTTGAAATAGTTATGTAATTATTTTTTATATATTTTTTTAACAGATGTAGACAAACAATAATAATTTTGTGAGAATGGAAATATTTTTAAGCTATTGTTTTGTTTAGCGTAATTTGTATGCTTTTAGCATGCTGAATGCGCTTTGGTCTAATCACTTTTGTGGACCAGTTGTAGGGGCGGGGATGAGGAGGGGCAAATCTGGACTAAGGTTTCCGTGCTGGCTTTTAAAAAGCTATGTAAAAAAAAATAATTTAAAATTGCTCGTCTGAATTGGAGGTCTAAGGCTCAAGTCTTCACTAAGCTAGCCAAGTATATCTGAAGAAAAAAGGCTGTTGTTGTTAGTGTCACATTTTTAGCCGACGACCTAAAGCTCTACACTAGGCTTATCTTCTCTTACGGAAGTGCATTACGCACAGTGAAATTGTTTTTCTAGGAACCGGCTCGCACCGTCCCACGGGCCCTAGTTTGGGCACCGTTGCCTCTAACCACATTCTTGCAACACCCACACCCATTCCTTGTCAACGCCCTGCTTCAGAATGTCACATTCATGACCTTATACTAAATGACAATATCGTTTTCTAGAGATGATCACAGCTTGGACTTGACCTTTCGGATGTTTTATTTTTATTTTTAAACTCTCTTCATTTGGCTCCGAGAGTAGCTCTAAAAAAAAAAAAAGATATGACGTCATGTTCGCCTATAAATTGTTCTATTTTCGGTCTGTGCCTTCAGGCTGACGACATTTCTGTGGCTTTTTGGAAACATCCAGTCAATTTTCTTTGCGCCCTAAAAAAAAAAAAAAAAAAAAATTTGGATCTTTTAGAAAAGTAAATTGGTGCGAAGTAAAAACACGAAGTAAAGAGTGAAAGAGAGATAGAGGGAGGAAAGTGAGGGAGAAAGAGAGCAAGGGGGATAGAGAGAGAGTTAGAGCAAAAGATGGAAAGGGGGTAATGGGAGATAGAGAGAGACGAAAAGAGAGAGAGAGAGAGACTGGGAGAGAGTAGATACAGGTTCTGAAACAGAGGATAAGAAACAGAACAAACAAGAGAAGAGGGGAAATGGAGGAGAGAAAGACAGCAAGATGGAGTGGGCAAGAAAGGTAGAGAAGGAAAGAGCGAGAAAGACGGAGATAAAGGGAGAGAAAGAGATAGAGAGAAAGAGAACGAATGAAAGAAAGAGAGAGAGAAAGAGAGAGGAAGAGAAAGAGGGAGAGAGAGAAAGAGGGAGTGAGAGAAAGAGAGAGAGAAAGAGAGAGAAAGAGAAAGACGGAGAGAGAGATTAAGAGGGAGAGAGAGAAAGAGAAAGAGGGAGAGAAAGAGAAAGAGGGAGAGAGAGAGAGAGAAAGAGGGAGAGAGAGAGAAAGAGAGGGAGAAAATGTACAGGGACTAGGGGGAAGCGAGAAAGAGATAGAGAGATATACGAATTGTGAGCGTGCTAGAAACATAAACAAGCCCCCCCTCCCCAAATAAAAAAGAACTACTTTTTTGGCGGAGTCATTACTAAAACTCAATATGATGCATATTTAGCAGGCGAAGCTCCGTTATCAGCGCTCTCCAATTCGTTCGTGGGCGTCAGCAGTAATAGGGTGTCATTACTAAAATTACGTTTTGGGTAGACAAATAAACACCAAGAATGGATACATAGAGAGAGTCGGGGCGCCGCGATTTCAGAGAAGAGCTGATATTTAGTGGGAGGAATTTAATTGCGCACTGCCACCCAATTACTTTAAATATCAACCCTTACGAAATATCAAATTGTATTGCAAATATCAAGACTTCTGACCAGGAATAACTTAAGAATCCTCGACTCCGAAAAATTCCATACGATGACATTCTATGATCCCAGATTTTGATATTAGCCTAGCCATTTCTACGCTTTCATCATCCAAGGTAGATAAAACTGTGAATTTAGTAATGTACTTTGTTTGACTATTAATAGGTCGAACGCACAGAGCTGTATATATATATATAGAGAGAGAGACACTGGCGGATCCAGGGGGGGGGCGTTGGGGGGGGGGCGGACGAATTTTAGTATAGAATTCACACAATTTGTATACGAATTTATTACTTATTTTAATAATATATACTAATTATTTATATTTAAACCTATTTTT
>JAZGLO010005103.1:75000-210000 GCA_036873155.1 Biomphalaria sudanica
ATTTAGAAGGACAAACACACATACAAAACATGGACAATGTTATTTAGAAGGCCAAACACACATACAAAACATGGACCATGTAATTTAGATGTACAAACACACATACGAAACATGGACCATGTAATTTAGATGGACAAACACACATACAAAACATGGACCATGTAATTTAGAAGGACAAACACACATGCGAAACATGGACCATGTTATTTAGAAGGACAAACACACATACAAAACATGGACCATGTAATTTAGAAGGACAAACACACATACGAAACATGGACCATGTTATTTAGAAGGACAAACACACATACAAAACATGGACCATGTAATTTAGAAGGACAAACACACATACAAAACATGGACCATGTAATTTAGAAGGACAAACACACATACAAAACATGGACCATGTAATTTAGAAGGACAAACACACATACGAAACATGGACCATGTTATTTAGAAGGACAAACACACATACAAAACATGGACCATGTTATTTAGAAGGACAAACACACATACAAAACATGGACCATGTAATTTAGAAGGACAAACACACATACGAAACATGGACCATGTTATTTAGAAGGACAAACACACATACAAAACATGGACCATGTTATTTAGAAGGACAAACACACATACAAAACATGGACTATGTAATTTAGATGGACAAACACACATACGAAACATGGACCATGTAATTTAGATGGACAAACACACATACTAAACATGGACCATGTAATTTAGAAGGACAAACACACATACGAAACATGGACCATGTAATTTAGAAGGACAAACACACATACGAAACATGGACCATGTAATTTAGAAGGACAAACACACATACAAAACATGGACCATGTAATTATGAAGAAAAACACACATACAAAACATGGACCATGTAATTTAGAAGAACAAACACACATACAAAACATGGACCATGTAATTTAGAAGAACAAACACACATACAAAACATGGACCATGTAATTTAGAAGGACAAACACACATACAAAACATGGACCATGTAATTTAGAAGGACAAACACACATACAAAACATGGACCATGTAATTTAGAAGGACAAACACACATACAAAACATGGACCATGTAATTTAGAAGGACAAACACACATACGAAACATGGACCATGTTATTTAGAAGGACAAACACACATACAAAACATGGACCATGTTATTTAGAAGGACAAACACACATACAAAACATAGACCATGTAATTTAGAAGGACAAACACACATACGAAACATGGACCATGTTATTTAGAAGGACAAACACACATACAAAACATAAACCATGTAATTTAGAAGGACAAACACACATACGAAACATGGACCATGTAATTTAGAAGGACAAACACACATACAAAACATGGACCATGTAATTTAGAAGGATAAACACACATACAAAACATGGACCATGTAATTTAGAAGGACAAACACACATACAAAACATGGACCATGTAATTTAGAAGGACAAACACACATACAAAACATGGATCATGTAATTTAGAAGGACAAACACACATACGAAACATGGACCATGTTATTTAGAAGGACAAACACACATACAAAACATGGACCATGTTATTTAGAAGGACAAACACACATACAAAACATGGACTATGTAATTTAGATGGACAAACACACATACGAAACATGGACCATGTAATTTAGATGGACAAACACACATACGAAACATGGACCATGTAATTTAAAAGGACAAACACACATACGAAACATGGACCATGTAATTTAGAAGGACAAACACACATACGAAACATGGACCATGTAATTTAGAAGGACAAACACACATACAAAACATGGACCATGTAATTATGAAGAAAAACACACATACAAAACATGGACCATGTAATTTAGAAGAACAAACACACATACAAAACATGGACCATGTAATTTAGAAGGACAAACACACATACGAAACATGGACCATGTAATTTAGAAAAACAAACACACATACGAAACATGGACCATAATATTTAGAAGGACAAACACACATACAAAACATGGACCATGTAATTTATAAGGACAAACACACATACGAAACATGGACCATGTTATTTAGAAGGACAAACACACATACAAAACATGGACCATGTTATTTAGAAGGACAAACACACATACAAAACATGGACCATGTAATTTAGATGGACAAACACACATACGAAACATGGACCATGTAATTTAGATGGACAAACACACATACAAAACATGGACCATGTAATTTAGAAGGACAAACACACATACGAAACATGGACCATGTAATTTAGAAGGACAAACACACATACGAAACATGGACCATGTTATTTAGAAGGACAAACACACATACAAAACATGGACCATGTAATTTAGAAGGACAAAAACACATACAAAACATGGACCATGTAATTTAGAAGGACAAACACACATACGAAACATGGACCATGTTATTTAGAAGGACAAACACACATACAAAACATGGACCATGTAATTTAGAAGGACAAACACACATACAAAACATGGACCATGTAATTTAGATGGACAAACACACATACAAAACATGGACCATGTAATTTAGATGGACAAACACACATACAAAACATGGACCATGTAATTTAGATGGACAAACACACATATAAAACATGAACCATGTAATTTAGAAGGACAAACACACATACAAAAGATGGTCCATGTAATTTAGAAGGACAAACACACATACAAAACATGGACAATGTAATTTAGAAGGACAAACACACATACAAAACATGGACCATGTTATATAGAAGGACAAACACACATACAAAACATGGACCATATAATTTAGAAGGACAAACACACATACAAAACATGGACCATGTAATTTAGAAGGACAAACACACATACAAAACATGGACCATGTAATTTAGAAGGACAAACACACATACAAAACATGGACCATGTAATTTAGAAGGACAAACACACATACGAAACATGGACCATGTTATTTAGAAGGACAAACACACATACAAAACATGGACCATGTAATTTAGAAGGACAAACACACATACGAAACATGGACCATGTAATTTAGAAGGACAAACACACATACAAAACACAACCATGTAATTGTGTAGAAAAACACACATACAAAACATGGACCATGTAATTTAGAAGGACAAACACACATACAAAACATGAACCATGTAATTTAGAAGGACAAACACACATACGAATCATGGACCATGTTATTCAGAAGGACAAACACATATACAAAACATGGACCATGTAATTTAGATGGACAAACACACATACAAAACATGGACCATGTAATTTAGAAGGACAAACACACATACGAAACATGGACCATGTTATTTAGAAGGACAAACACACATACAAAACATGGACCATGTTATTTAGAAGGACAAACACACATACAAAACATGGACCATGTAATTTAGATGGACAAACACACATACGAAACATGGACCATGTAATTTAGATGGACAAACACACATACAAAACATGGACCATGTAATTTAGAAGGACAAACACACATACGAAACATGGACCATGTTATTTAGAAGGTCAAACACACATACAAAACATGGACCATGTAATTTAGAAGGACAAACACACATACGAAACATGGACCATGTTATTTAGAAGGACAAACACACATAAAAAACATGGACCATGTAATTTAGAAGGACAAACACACATACAAAACATGGACCATGTAATTTAGAAGGACAAACACACATACGAAACATGGACCATGTTATTTAGAAGGACAAACACACATACAAAACATGGACCATGTAATTTAGAAGGACAAACACACATATAAAACATGGACCATGTAATTAAGATGGACAAACACACATACAAAACATGGACCATGTAATTTAGAAGGACAAACACACATACGAAACATGGACCTTGTTATTTAGAAGGACAAACACACATACAAAACATGGACCATGTTATTTAGAAGGACAAACACACATACAAAACATGGACCATGTAATTTAGATGGACAAACACACATACGAAACATGGACCATGTAATTTAGATGGACAAACACACATACAAAACATGGACCATGTAATTTAGAAGGACAAACACACATACGAAACATGGACCATGTTATTTAGAAGGACAAACACACATACAAAACATGGACCATGTAATTTAGAAGGACAAACACACATACGAAACATGGATCATGTTATTTAGAAGGACAAACACACATACAAAACATGGACCATGTAATTTAGAAGGACAAACACACATACAAAACATGGACCATGTAATTTAGAAGGACAAACACACATACGAAACATGGACCATGTAATTTAGAAGGACAAACACACATACAAAACATGGACCATGTAATTTGGATGGACAAACACACATACAAAACATGGACCATGTAATTTAGATGGACAAACACACATACAAAACATGGACCATGTTATTTAGAAGGACAAACACACATACAAAACATGGACCATGTTATTTAGAAGGACAAACACACATACAAAACATGGACCATGTAATTTAGAAGGACAAACACACATACAAAACATGGACCATGTAATTTAGATGGACAAACACACATACAAAACATAACCATGTAATTTAGATGGACAAACACACATACAAAACATGGACCATGTAATTTAGATGGACAAACACACATATAAAACATGAACCATGTAATTTAGAAGGACAAACACACATACAAAAGATGGTCCATGTAATTTAGAAGGACAAACACACATACAAAACATGGACAATGTAATTTAGAAGGACAAACACACATACAAAACATGGACCATGTTATATAGAAGGACAAACACACATACAAAACATGGACCATATAATTTAGAAGGACAAACACACATACAAAACATGGACCATGTAATTTAGAAGGACAAACACACATACAAAACATGGACCATGTAATTTAGAAGGACAAACACACATACAAAACATGGACCATGTAATTTAGAAGGACAAACACACATACGAAACATGGACCATGTTATTTAGAAGGACAAACACACATACAAAACATGGACCATGTAATTTAGAAGGACAAACACACATACGAAACATGGACCATGTAATTTAGAAGGACAAACACACATACAAAACACAACCATGTAATTGTGTAGAAAAACACACATACAAAACATGGACCATGTAATTTAGAAGGACAAACACACATACAAAACATGAACCATGTAATTTAGAAGGACAAACACACATACGAATCATGGACCATGTTATTCAGAAGGACAAACACATATACAAAACATGGACCATGTAATTTAGATGGACAAACACACATACAAAACATGGACCATGTAATTTAGAAGGACAAACACACATACGAAACATGGACCATGTTATTTAGAAGGACAAACACACATACAAAACATGGACCATGTTATTTAGAAGGACAAACACACATACAAAACATGGACCATGTAATTTAGATGGACAAACACACATACGAAACATGGACCATGTAATTTAGATGGACAAACACACATACAAAACATGGACCATGTAATTTAGAAGGACAAACACACATACGAAACATGGACCATGTTATTTAGAAGGTCAAACACACATACAAAACATGGACCATGTAATTTAGATAGACAAACACACATACGAAACATGGACCATGTTATTTAGAAGGACAAACACACATAAAAAACATGGACCATGTAATTTAGAAGGACAAACACACATACAAAACATGGACCATGTAATTTAGAAGGACAAACACACATACGAAACATGGACCATGTTATTTAGAAGGACAAACACACATACAAAACATGGACCATGTAATTTAGAAGGACAAACACACATATAAAACATGGACCATGTAATTTAGATGGACAAACACACATACAAAACATGGACCATGTAATTTAGATGGACAAACACACATACAAAACATGGACCATGTAATTTAGAAGGACAAACACACATACGAAACATGGACCTTGTTATTTAGAAGGACAAACACACATACAAAACATGGACCATGTTATTTAGAAGGACAAACACACATACAAAACATGGACCATGTAATTTAGATGGACAAACACACATACGAAACATGGACCATGTAATTTAGATGGACAAACACACATACAAAACATGGACCATGTAATTTAGAAGGACAAACACACATACGAAACATGGACCATGTTATTTAGAAGGACAAACACACATACAAAACATGGACCATGTAATTTAGAAGGACAAACACACATACGAAACATGGACCATGTTATTTAGAAGGACAAACACACATACAAAACATGGACCATGTAATTTAGAAGGACAAACACACATACAAAACATGGACCATGTAATTTAGAAGGACAAACACACATACGAAACATGGACCATGTAATTTAGAAGGACAAACACACATACAAAACATGGACCATGTAATTTGGATGGACAAACACACATACAAAACATGGACCATGTAATTTAGATGGACAAACACACATACAAAACATGGACCATGTAATTTAGAAGGACAAACACACATACAAAACATGGACCATGTTATATAGAAGGACAAACACACATACAAAACATGGACCATATAATTTAGAAGGACAAACACACATACAAAACATGGACCATGTAATTTAGAAGGACAAACACACATACAAAACATGGACCATGTAATTTAGAAGGACAAACACACATACAAAACATGGACCATGTAATTTAGAAGGACAAACACACATACGAAACATGGACCATGTAATTTAGAAGGACAAACACACATACAAAACATGGACCATGTAATTTAGAAGGACAAACACACATACAAAACATGGACCATGTAATTTAGATGGACAAACACACATACTAAACATGGAACATGTAATTTAGAAGGACAAACACACATACGAAACATGGACCATGTAATTTAGAAGGACAAACACACATACGAAACATGGACCATGTAATTTAGAAGGGCAAACACACATACAAAACATGGACCATGTAATTATGAAGAAAAACACACATACAAAACATGGACCATGTAATTTAGAAGAACAAACACACATACAAAACATGGACCATGTAATTTAGAAGGACAAACACACATACAAAACATGGACCATGTTATTTAGAAGGACAAACACACATACAAAACATGGACCATGTAATTTAGAAGGACAAACACACATACAAAACATGGACCATGTAATTTAGAAGGACAAACACACATACGAAACATGGACCATGTTATTTAGAAGGACAAACACACATACAAAACATGGACCATGTAATTTAGAAGGACAAACACACATACAAAACATGGACCATGTAATTTAGAAGGACAAACACACATACGAAACATGGACCATGTAATTTAGAAGGACAAACACACATACAAAACATGGACCATGTAATTTAGAAGGACAAACACACATACGAAACATGGACCATGTTATTTAGAAGGACAAACACACATACAAAACATGGACCATGTTATTTAGAAGGACAAACACACATACAAAACATGGACCATGTTATTTAGAAGGACAAACACACATACAAAACATGGACCATGTAATTTAAATGGACAAACACACATTCGAAACATGGACCATGTAATTTAGATGGACAAACACACATACAAAACATGGACCATGTAATTTAGAAGGACAAACACACATACGAAACATGGACCATGTTATTTAGAAGGACAAACACACATACAAAACATGGACCATGTAATTTAGAACGACAAACACACATACGAAACATGGACCATGTTATTTAGAAGGACAAACACACATACAAAACATGGACCATGTAATTTAGAAGGACAAAAACACATACAAAACATGGACCATGTAATTTAAAAGGACAAACACACATACAAAACATGGACCATGTTATTTAGAAGGACAAACACACATACAAAACATGGACCATGTAATTTAGAAGGACAAACACACATACAAAACATGGACCATGTAATTTAGATGGACAAACACACATACAAAACATGGACCATGTAATTTAGATGGACAAACACACATACAAAACATAAACCATGTAATTTAGATGGACAAACACACATATAAAACATGGACCATGTAATTTAGAAGGACAAACACACATATAAAACATGGTCCATGTAATTTAGAAGGACAAACACACATACAAAACATGGACAATGTAATTTAGAAGGACAAACACACATACAAAACATGGACCATGTTATATAGAAGGACAAACACACATACAAAACATGGACCATATAATTTAGAATGACAAACACACATACAAAACATGGACCATGTAATTTAGAAGGACAAACACACATACAAAACATGGACCATGTAATTTAGAAGGACAAACACACATACAAAACATGGACCATGTAATTTAGAAGGACAAACACACATACGAAACATGGACCATGTTATTTAGAAGGTCAAACACACATACAAAACATGGACCATGTAATTTAGAAGGACAAACACACATACGAAACATGGACCATGTAATTTAGAAGGACAAACACACATACAAAACACAACCATGTAATTATGAAGAAAAACACACATACAAAACATGGACCATGTAATTTAGAAGGACAAACACACATACAAAACATGGACCATGTAATTTAGAAGGACAAACACACATACGAAACATGGACCATGTTATTCACAAGGACAAACACATATAGAAAACATGGACCATGTAATTTAGATGGACAAACACACATACAAAACATGGACCATGTAATTTAGAAGGACAAACACACATACGAAACATGGACCATGTTATTTAGAAGGACAAACACACATACAAAACATGGACCATGTTATTTAGAAGGACAAACACACATACAAAACATGGACCATGTAATTTAGATGGACAAACACACATACGAAACATGGACCATGTAATTTAGATGGACAAACACACATACAAAACATGGACCATGTAATTTAGAAGGACAAACACACATACGAAACATGGACCATGTTATTTAGAAGGTCAAACACACATACAAAACATGGACCATGTAATTTAGAAGGACAAACACACATACGAAACATGGACCATGTTATTTAGAAGGACAAACACACATAAAAAACATGGACCATGTAATTTAGAAGGACAAACACACATACAAAACATGGACCATGTAATTTAGAAGGACAAACACACATACGAAACATGGACCATGTTATTTAGAAGGACAAACACACATACAAAACATGGACCATGTAATTTAGAAGGACAAACACACATATAAAACATGGACCATGTAATTTAGATGGACAAACACACATAGAAAACATGGACCATGTAATTTAGATGGACAAACACACATACAAAACATGGACCATGTAATTTAGAAGGACAAACACACATACGAAACATGGACCATGTAATTTAGAAGGACAAACACACATACAAAACATGGACCATGTAATTATGAAGAAAAACACACATACAAAACATGGACAATGTAATTTAGAAGAACAAACACACATGCAAAACATGGACCATGTAATTTAGAAGGACAAACACACATACAAACCATGGACCATGTAATTTAGATGGACAAACACACATACAAAACATGGACCATGTAATTTAGATGGACAAACACACATACAAAACATGGACCATGTAATTTAGAAGGACAAACACACATACGAAACATGGACCATGTAATTTAGAAGGACAAACACACATACAAAACATGGACCATGTAATTATGAAGAAAAACACACATACAAAACATGGACCATGTAATTTAGAAGAACAAACACACATACAAAACATGGACCATGTAATTTAGAAGGACAAACACACATACAAAACATGGACCATGTAATTTAGAAGGACAAACACACATACGAAACATGGACCATGTTATTTAGAAGGACAAACACACATACAAAACATGGACCATGTAATTTAGAAGGACAAACACACATACAAAACATGGACCATGTAATTTAGAAGGACAAACACACATACGAAACATGGACCATGTTATTTAGAAGGACAAACACACATACAAAACATGGACCATGTAATTTAGAAGGACAAACACACATACAAAACATGGACCATGTAATTTAGATGGACAAACACACATACAAAACATGGACCATGTAATTTAGATGGACAAACACACATACAAAACATGGACCATGTAATTTAGATGGACAAACACACATATAAAACATGGACCATGTAATTTAGAAGGACAAACACACATACAAAACATTGTCCATGTAATTTAGAAGGACAATCACACATACAAAACATGGACCATGTAATTTAGAAGGACAAACACACATACAAAACATGGACCATGTTATATAGAAGGACAAACACACATACAAAACATGGACCATATAATTTAGAAGGACAAACACACATACAAAACATGGACCATGTAATTTAGAAGGACAAACACACATACAAAACATGGACCATGTAATTTAGAAGGACAAACACACATACAAAACATGGACCATGTAATTTAGAAGGACAAACACACATACGAAACATGGACCATGTTATTTAGAAGGACAAACACACATACAAAACATGGACCATGTAATTTAGAAGGACAAACACACATACGAAACATGGACCATGTAATTTAGAAGGACAAACACACATACAAAACATGGACCATGTAATTATGAAGAAAAACACACATACAAAACATGGACCATGTAATTTAGAAAGACAAACACACATACGAAACATGGACCATATTATTTAGAAGGACAAACACACATACAAAACATGGACCATGTAATTTAGAAGGACAAACACACATACAAAACATGGACCATGTAATTTAGATGGACAAACACACATACAAAACATGGACCATGTAATTTAGATGGACAAACACACATACAAAACATGGTCCATGTAATTTAGATGGACAAACACACATATAAAACATGGACCATGTAATTTAGAAGGACAAACACACATACAAAAGATGGTCCATGTAATTTAGAAGGACAATCACACATACAAAACATGGACCATGTAATTTAGAAGGACAAACACACATACGAAACATGGACCATGTTATATAGAAGGACAAACACACATACAAAACATGGACCATATAATTTAGAAGGACAAACACACATACAAAACATGGACCATGTAATTTAGAAGGACAAACACATATACAAAACATGGACCATGTAATTTAGAAGGACAAACACACATACAAAACATGGACCATGTAATTTAGAAGGACAAACACATATACAAAACATGGACCATGTAATTTAGAAGGACAAACACACATACAAAACATGGACCATGTAATTTAGAAGGACAAACACACATACAAAACATGGACCATGTAATTTAGAAGGACAAACACACATACAAAACATGGGCCATGTAATTTAGAAGGACAAACACACATACAAAACATGGACCATGTAATTTAGATGGACAAACACACATACGAAACATGGACCATGTAATTTAGATGGACAAACACACATACAAAACATGGACCATGTAATTTAGAAGGACAAACACACATACGAAACATGGACCATGTTATTTAGAAGGTCAAACACACATACAAAACATGGACCATGTAATTTAGAAGGACAAACACACATACGAAACATGGACCATGTTATTTAGAAGGACAAACACACATACAAAACATGGACCATGTAATTTAGAAGGACAAACACACATACAAAACATGGACCATGTAATTTAGAAGGACAAACACACATACGAAACATGGACCATGTTATTTAGAAGGACAAACACACATACAAAACATGGACCATGTAATTTAGAAGGACAAACACACATACAAAACAAGGACCATGTAATTTAGAAGGACAAACACACATACAAAACAAGGACCATGTAATTTAGATGGACAAACACACATACAAAACATGGACCATGTAATTTAGATGGACAAACACACATACAAAACATGGACCATGTAAGTTAGAAGGACAAACACACATATAAAACATGGACCATGTAATTTAGAAGGACAAACACACATACAAAACATGGACCATGTAATTATGAAGAAAAACACACATACAAAACATGGACCATGTAATTTAGAAGGACAAACACACATACAAAACATGGACCATGTAATTTAGAAGGACAAACACACATACAAAACATGGACCATGTAATTTAGAAGGACAAACACACATACGAAACATGGACCATGTTATTTAGAAGGACAAACACACATACAAAACATGGACCATGTAATTTAGAAGGACAAACACACATACAAAACATGGACCATGTAATTTAGAAGGACAAACACACATACGAAACATGGACCATGTTATTTAGAAGGACAAACACACATACAAAACATGGACCATGTAATTTAGAAGGACAAACACACATACAAAACATGGACCATGTAATTTAGATGGACAAACACACATACAAAACATGGACCATGTAATTTAGATGGACAAACACACATACAAAACATGGACCATGTAATTTAGATGGACAAACACACATATAAAACATGGACCATGTAATTTAGAAGGACAAACACACATACAAAACATTGTCCATGTAATTTAGAAGGACAATCACACATACAAAACATGGACCATGTAATTTAGAAGGACAAACACACATACAAAACATGGACCATGTTATATAGAAGGACAAAGACACATACACAACATGGACCATATAATTTAGAAGGACAAACACACATACAAAACATGGACCATGTAATTTAGAAGGACAAACACACATACAAAACATGGACCATGTAATTTAGAAGGACAAACACACATACAAAACATGGACCATGTAATTTAGAAGGACAAACACACATACGAAACATGGACCATGTTATTTAGAAGGACAAACACACATACAAAACATGGACCATGTAATTTAGAAGGACAAACACACATACGAAACATGGACCATGTAATTTAGAAGGACAAACACACATACAAAACATGGACCATGTAATTATGAAGAAAAACACACATACAAAACATGGACCATGTAATTTAGAAGGACAAACACACATACGAAACATGGACCATATTATTTAGAAGGACAAACACACATACAAAACATGGACCATGTAATTTAGAAGGACAAACACACATACAAAACATGGACCATGTAATTTAGATGGACAAACACACATACAAAACATGGACCATGTAATTTAGATGGACAAACACACATACAAAACATGGTCCATGTAATTTAGATGGACAAACACACATATAAAACATGGACCATGTAATTTAGAAGGACAAACACACATACAAAAGATGGTCCATGTAATTTAGAAGGACAATCACACATACAAAACATGGACCATGTAATTTAGAAGGACAAACACACATACGAAACATGGACCATGTTATATAGAAGGACAAACACACATACAAAACATGGACCATATAATTTAGAAGGACAAACACACATACAAAACATGGACCATGTAATTTAGAAGGACAAACACACATACAAAACATGGACCATGTAATTTAGAAGGACAAACACACATACAAAACATGGACCATGTAATTTAGAAGGACAAACACACATACAAAACATGGACCATGTAATTTAGAAGGACAAACACACATACAAAACATGGACCATGTAATTTAGAAGGACAAACACACATACGAAACATGGACCATGTAATTTAGAAGGACAAACACACATACAAAACATGGGCCATGTAATTTAGAAGGACAAACACACATACAAAACATGGACCATGTAATTTAGATGGACAAACACACATACGAAACATGGACCATGTAATTTAGATGGACAAACACACATACAAAACATGGACCATGTAATTTAGAAGGACAAACACACATACGAAACATGGACCATGTTATTTAGAAGGTCAAACACACATACAAAACATGGACCATGTAATTTAGAAGGACAAACACACATACGAAACATGGACCATGTTATTTAGAAGGACAAACACACATACAAAACATGGACCATGTAATTTAGAAGGACAAACACACATACAAAACATGGACCATGTAATTTAGAAGGACAAACACACATACGAAACATGGACCATGTTATTTAGAAGGACAAACACACATACAAAACATGGACCATGTAATTTAGAAGGACAAACACACATACAAAACAAGGACCATGTAATTTAGATGGACAAACACACATACAAAACATGGACCATGTAATTTAGATGGACAAACACACATACAAAACATGGACCATGTAAGTTAGAAGGACAAACACACATATAAAACATGGACCATGTAATTTAGAAGGACAAACACACATACAAAACATGGACCATGTAATTTAGAAGGACAAACACACATACAAAACATGGACCATGTTATATAGAAGGACAAACACACATACAAAACATGGACCAAGTAATTTAGAAGGACAAACACACATACGAAACATGGACCATGTAATTTAGAAGGACAAACACACATACAAAACATGGACCATGTAATTTAGATGGACAAACACACATACAAAACATGGACCATGTAATTTAGAAGGACAAACACACATACAAAACATGGACCGTGTAATGTAGAAGGACAAACACACATACAAAACATGGACCATGTAATTTGGATGGACAAACACACATACAAAACATGGACCATGTAATTTAGATGGACAAACACACATACAAAACATGGACCATGTAATTTAGAAGGACAAACACACATACGAAACATGGACCATGTTATTTAGAAGGACAAACACACATACAAAACATGGACCATGTTATTTAGAAGGACAAACACACATACAAAACATGGACCATGTTATTTAGAAGGACAAACACACATACAAAACATGGACCATACAATTTTGATCACATTTCGTTTTGCTGTTTAAAATAAATTCTGTAAATAAACAAACTCGATCTCGTTTTAAAATATATATGTTCCACTTAGTCGCAACGTCCGGTTAAACGCATAAACGAATTTAGATCTCCGACCTAGAAATGCAGCGAGTTGAACTAAGTCACAAAATAACAGTTTGCTCATTAGTAAAAGCTATATTTCCAAAACGCCAACACACGAGAACAACTGTAAAGAAAGGGTGTCTTCATCGCAGGTTTGAGAGACATTGGTTTTCAAATAAACTTTTGAAATACTAGCGTTAGTTTAAGCTAAAGTATGTTATAATCCTGTAAGTCAAAGTGTGTAAATGTAACCTAAGTCATCTCCGTTCAATCCTTTAAGTCAAAGTGTGTAAATGTAACCTAAGTCATCTCCTTTCAATCCTGTAAGTCAAAGTGTGTAAATGTAACCTAAGTCATCTCCGTTCATTTTTCAATGCTCTACCAACACTGACTAATATAAAGACAGATCTTCCTGAGTCCAGTGTCATCTAGATACATATTCTGAGAACCGTTGCCTTTAATTTCTGATACGACCCGACCACTGTGGCAGCTACTTGTAGATAGACAGTCTACTTAAAGATAATTCAATCGACGGCCAGGTTTGACCTTCACAGGATGAAGGAGAAATGTGTAATCCAGTGCAAAACAGAAAACCTAGTCACGTGGTTAGGTTCATAGTCTAATAATTAATTTTAGTAAAGTTTTTTGTTTGTGTTTGCAAGAATTTGGTGGTTCATTAACGGTCGTTTGGCTGGTACACCAAAGCAATCAGGTTCAAGTCCTTCATGAGATACAGCAAAGAAAACGTGATCTTGTCCACTCTAAGAGCTAGTAGTCAGCACCTTATATCATCAGAGGGAATGAAGGGGGAGCATTGTATTGGCTACTTAACATTCCAGTAAACTCGTTAGTCAAGGAAACTTTAAATTTCACTTGACATGTCTTACTGATTTGGTAAACGTCGTCTGCTCCAAGATATACTGGACAATAACAAAAAACAACTACATCCTTAAATATAAAGGGCTTTTAGTAAACAAACATACACATTTGATGGCAAAATATTAAGAAGTTTGTCTGAGTTTGTGTTGAGCTTCTTTTAAGATTGGCAGGGCCGGATTTAAGGAAGGGCAGGCGGGGCTAAAGCCTCGTGGGCCTCCACAAGAACGGCGCTTACATAAAAGAGATAAAAATATATTTGAATTTTGACGAGTCAGAAACTTTTAATTTTTCTCCCTTATTTTTCGACCTTCAAATAATGTCGTGATGAAGAAGTGTAGGCTTGTAGCATGCTCGGAATAAGTCAATACAGCTCCGGATTTACGACGATGTGTCTACCAAGGGCATTACTCTCCACAAACTGAAAAAATAGACACTTTTTAAAAACTAAAATAGGCCTATGCATATTAAATATTTTTTTAAAAAGGAAATTGAGATAAAATTTACAACAAATCTATTTCTTTCTTCTAAAATATAGCACGCTTTTAGATATTACTATTTCATTCATTAGTGCTTATTTATTTAAGCTTTCAAAGGCCCCCATAAAAATACTGCCCCGGGGCCTCCAATTACTTAAATTTGGCCTTGAAGTGGATATTAAAAAAAGGAAAAAAAAATAATTTATATATATATATAGAGAGAGATAAATAGATAGATAGATAGATAGATAGATAGATAGATAGATAGATAGATAGATAGATAGATAGAAAGATATATAGATAGATAGATAGATATAGATAGATAGATAGATAGTAACCTATTAAGATGACTTTTACCACTCATACTATTCCCAACTCTTGTCTATTCTGAGACTTCCCTCAACCGGACACAGAGTCGTTCCGAGATAGAAAATAAAAAAAAATGGCAGAAGTCGGTCAAGTATTGATCTGACTTAATATGACAAGTTTAATTGTATTGGATAGAAGTCTTCGTCCTGAGATGTTTCTTTTCTATTCCGATGAGAGGCTGCTATAACAGAGGAGACATTTATGCTTCGGCAAAGATTTGTTTGTTTGTTACGGTAACAGTTAATAATTTAGGAACTAATGTGCTAATGTGTTTGTTTTGTTAAAGAGGTTGTTTTGTTTTTGGTACTTAGTTGAAGAAATTGTAAATGGTATCGTTGTTATAACGTCTTGTTTGTAAAATGTTGAACATGTTCCGGATTTTACCTTCAGAGTTGAGGATAATGTACGTTCTAGTTCAACCTCTCGCAGGACGACGAGGGATGGCAGTGGGCAGGGTATGATCCAGGACCATCGGGACGATTGAACAACAGTCCAGCAAGCATACCGCACGACCAGGCAGCCATCCATATTGAGTCTGTTCTGTTGGCGTGTAGTTGGTGACATTAAGTGTTAAGTGTTTGTTATGTAGTGCCTGAGTTAAGTAGGTCTACATTGTGCCTGAGTTATGTAGGTCTACATTGTGACTGAGTTACCTAGCTCAACATTGTGCCTGAGTTAAGCAGGTCAACATTGTGCTTGAGTTAATTAAATATGTCAAAATTCTGCATGAGTTAAGTCAAACCTGTGTATCCTGATGGGTTAAAACTAGGAGGAACCTGGATACTGGACAAGAATTTCCGAAAATCTTTCCCACAATTTTGCTAGAAATGGGACAGTTTATGTAGATCTATCTCTTTGGGGGGGGGGGGGAAATATACCCGGCACCTCAGCGACCACACCGTGAAACTGCTTTTATTTTTTGTAAAAAAAAAGTAGGTGCCGGTATTCAGTGATTAATTACCTAACTTTTAAATACTAATACATTAATAATATACGTTAAAATACAAGAAAAGTCATCATTTTTGTCCACATTCCACATTTTGCGTCCTGTTGTATGCAGACATGTAGAGCTCATTTGTATGTCATTCATCCATCCCAGTGACGCCACAGCCCGTAGAGGGTTCTGACCTGCTTCGACACATCTCTCCATTCAGATCTCTGTTGACCCTTTCGTCTCCATGCCCTTACCCCAAGCTGTTGAGGATCAGCCTCCATTGCATCAACCCATCGCATTTAATAAATGCAATAATAAAGGATAAGTAGAAATAAAAGACAAAGAAAAGTTTAAAAAGCTAAAAAAGTAGAGGTAACCCTTTCAGGCCTTGCTATCTATAGAGCAGATAATGTAATGGTCATCTGTTTCTGCGGCCGACTGTAAACGATGGTGTCAAGTGATCAGCGGAACGACCAAACACTTTTACTTTCCCCAACTCAAGTCAGGCACCAATAAGTCCTATAAATCCCATCGTTCAAAATCTCAGTCTTCACTGAGATTCGAAATCACGATCTCTAGGTTCGGAAGTCAAGCGCTTTACCACTCAGCCACAACGCCCCTTTTTTCCCCTTCACCTTGACCTTGACCTATCTCTTAGTCTGTTGGAACGTTGGGACACCACACAGGATCGGTCGACCGTCTTTCTCCATCTTCACTTTTTGCCGACGAAGTAAAAAGCTACTGTAACTAAGTCAACGTATTTCTATTGTTGTAATAATATCAACGTTTCTTTGGCTCAACGGCTAACGTGCCATGTTGCAAGCACAGCCGCCTTTACTTTCCCCATGATAAGTTAGGGTACTCATTAGGTTTTGGTGGACTTTGGGGCTTCCCTTTAAATCCCGAATTTAAAATCTCAGTCATCACCGAGATTCGAACCCTGGACCCTCGGTTAGGTTACTGAGTTGATAGTCAAATAATTACTTTTAGCGAAGGGGAAAAGCTAGGGTCGTTGTGCTGGCCACATGAACTCACGTTTACCCTGGGCCACGGAAACAGATGGCCTTTACATCATCTGCCCTATATATCGTAAGATCTGAAAGGGTAATTTTACTTTTTTAAAATTTACATTAATACCCAGCATTTGCATGGACGTCACTGCGTGGAACATAAGTCGATAATTAATAAGCGACCTATTAGTTTTTTTTTATGCATATCATAAGATGTAGGTTAGTAGAGCGAAAGAAAAAAAATGGCTTTCTTATACATTTGAGGTCATTAGTCTGAAAGGGCGTTTAACGAAAATCCGACTTCCCAATAATTAATAATATGTCACCATAGCAATCAATAGCGCGCACACTGTCCGTGCATCGTCTGCACATTACTGGAGGCGTTTTAAAACCTATTATGTTTTGTCTTGTAAACCCAGATTTCGGCAAGATGTGGCAGATGTTTTGACTGGCTTAGGTTTCACCGCGCACGCGAGCAACGCGTAGAGAGTAGACTTTTTTTTTTTTTCCATTCACACTTTATTTGACACATATCAGTCTTGAAGCAGGGGCGGACCAGCGTTACTGTCGAGTGTAACAAACTGTAAGATAAAGGTGGCTGGGTTTTGAAAAAAAACCCACAGGGTTTAATTTTAGATAAAATATTTGATAAATTCCGTACGAACATGCTTATTCACTTTAACATTTACCCGAGATACACGTATCACTAGAAATACACGTATCAGCGGAGATACGCGCATTACTGAAAATACATCTATCACTTGATATACACGTATCACTTGATATTCAGGTATCCATGGATACTTCTTCTTCTTGAAACTGTCAGGTAGAGTTGAGCCTTCGGCTCTTGGAACTTTAGGCCAGCAAAAGTGAACAAGAGCTCTCTCTCACCGGCCTGAATGAGAACTGTGTATAAATATAAACGTCACTAAAGATACACGTATCACTGGATGAATGTGTCACTGGAGATACGAATATCACTGCAGATACACGTATAACTGGAGATACACGTATCACTGGAGATACACGTATCACGGGACTTATCATTGGAATTAGTAATTAGCAGAATAGTTCAAAATTTAATACAACAGAATGGTGTCCTTGACATTGCTAATTTTATTTTTTTCAAAAGCATCTCCTGGTTTTCCTCTATTCCAATTATTTTTTACATTTGTTTTTAAAAGTTCCCTTCTCTCTCCACCACATTTAATTATATGGCTTTCTCTTCTTTTTCTACCCGACTGTATCTTATCGCTTCAGGTACGTGAATTTAAACAAAGAGCAGATTACTCTGATTCACTTTTAAAGTGAAACTCCCCAATACAAGTGTCGAAAATAATTTTTAACTTAATGCTAAACAAGCTACAATGTTGCATTCAGAAAAAATGTTATAATTTATAAAGACAGATATTCATATCCAAGATGACCTCTGTCCATTACAAACAGTATATAACCAGTCATAACACTCTAATTGTAAGTTCATCTGATACAAAACCATGGTGTTCCTTGTTTGTTATTTATGTTATCGTCGTCTTGCTTTCATATGTCACAGAGGGAGAAACATATCACCAATTGATAAGAGAAATGGGTTTACCCTTTTCTGTGCGTAATGATAGCGGAGTTATCCCACTTGACAAGGGACATAACAAGCGATATTCTCTGGTTTAAATATAGTTATTAATGGACGCCATTCAGCTGCACGTGTTTGAGGTGGAACAACACGCACGACCGTTTCTCGCTGGTTCTGCGAGGTTCTATCACGTCACGGTCTAATGACACATCGTTTCCGTAATTCAATTTTAAAACATACAATTTTTGTAGCTAGCATAACGGTTCTAAAACATTGTAAAAACAATAGTTCTGTACCGACAGCAGTCAAGGGTTTAAATCTTTTTCTAAAGTCCTTATTAGAAGTATAGGTGTTTTCATGAGAAAATTGTTGATCATTTCAAGACTCACACAGAAAGCTAGCTAGCTAGCTAGATAGGTAGATAAATAGATAGATAGATAGATAGATAGATAGATAGATAGATAGATGGATGGATAGATAGATGGATAGATGGATAGATAGATAGATAGATAGATAGATAGATAGATAGATAGATAGATAGATAGATAGATAGATAGATAGATAGATAGATGGATGGATGGATTGATAGATGTATTGATGGATGGATGGATGGATAGATGGATGGATGGATGGATAGATGGATGGATAGATGGATGGATGGATGGATGGATGGATGTATAGATAGATAGATAGATGGATGGATGGATGGATGGATGGATGGATGAATAGATAGATAGATGTATGGATGGATGGATAGATAGATAGATAGATAGATAGATAGATAGATAGATAGATAGATAGATAGACAGATGATATGTTAGATTTTTGTCAGTCCTTCTATATGTCTGTTAATGTTTCCCAGTGCCCTTCATCAGGTCTCTCTGTTACTGAGCATGTGCCTTCCTTCTGACTTCTATGCATGTAATCGGAGTGTCGTTTTAACCTTTCAGTCCCGAGCGCCGGAGACCTAATTGTCGCTAATGGTAACCACAACGCCCCACTTATAAACATGGGGGGTGGGGGGAGAGGTAGATCATCCGACTCAATTCTCCCTCTCAACCACAACAAGGAATCTACCGGCCTCGTTTTCAAACAAACAACAATCGAAATAACCTTCTGTTTTCACATGTTTTGAGGCCTACAATCCATTCGTGTATATTTTTAAAAAGTTTGGGGGGTTTCGGACTATAATTCTTATTGAACATTTTTAAAGGAGCTGATTTGGAGGGGGAGCGACACACTGAGCTAACCTTAGCAGACGACACCGACCCTAGTGACGCCACTGCCGATAAGAAAAAAACCCATTCCAGTTGACAATTCGTTTATGTGTATAGAAGATAGTAAAGACCCACCTATCTGTTTAAAACTGACTTAGATCAGTTTGCATTATTGACTCTCCTTTACGGTTTGCATGCTTTAAAAGCCAAGTCTATATTTGTTAATAGCGCTGTAGAGATAAAATTCTTAGTATATATTTAAACACTTTATTTTTTTAAGTGTCTCTTTAAAATGTTGGTGACATAATGATAAATCTACTCGTTATATATAAAGATATAGCACCACATTAACTAGGGATATAGGCTAAATCAAGTAGAAACATAGAGCAAGTTCCGCGAGGAACACCTTTAGACAACATTGTCTTTAGTTGCATGATGTCCACATATATTCTGAATATAGACAATAATTCACAACCTCTACTTTCTGTGTGTCCATGTTGTAGGACGGATGACACGTGACCAGAGGTGTAGTGAGCAAAACGTGCGCCCGGGGGCGCCCACCCCCATTTTCCATGAACATTACATAGAAATATAGGCTGCGCGTGGCACCCCTCTCTGAGGGTAACACCCGGGGCATCGTGCCCCCCTTGCCATATTATATATATAATAATAATAATTAATAATTACATACAAAAAAAAAAGATAACAGAATTTGCTAGAGCATAATTGTGTGGTTGAAACAAATAAAAACACTACCAGGTGATTGAATTGCTGTAAATTTGACAAAATAGCAGCTATTGCAGTAAATTTATTTTTAGATTGTATTTTTAGATTGTATTTCTGCAGCGCAAGGTCATGGTTGTATGTTGTTGACAAGTAATGATAAGTTTTTCTTAAACATTGGCGGGTTTTCCCTAAGCCCTAAAAATAGCTCGGACGTTGCTAGAAAGAGGGGGTAAGAGATAGTAATTACAAAAACTGGGATATTGAGTTTGGAGAGAGCGACGACTAGAGTCAAAGAATTAAAATTAAATTATATTGTACATTTATGTTGTGTATAATATTAAAGTGATTCCTAGTTCCAGAATTAAAACTTTGTATTTATTTAAAAATAATTGTTCAGTTTTATGTTTATACTTTGAAGTAGTATCTCCGGCATCACGGTATTATTGAATAATTCAGTAAATATCAAGGAGTCACAATACTGCTATGTGAATATCAGAAACGTATTGTCTGATCAACATAATCTCATTGTAACATCATAACATCGATGTCATCTAGCACTCAGAGCTATATCGTCACAATATCCATAGGCCCCTAGACAGAGATTCAGTAATAATTAAATCAGTGTCATACACCTATAAGAATAATATTTACTTTGCGTTATCTCCGTGCGATATACTTGAGCGGGTTTGTTTTAGTCTCAAAAAAATAAAATAATGACAAAGTTAGCAATCTTTGAATGTTATGAGGAAATGTAGGGAGGTCTGTCATATCTCAATGTCATTTTAACCCAGGTCACTTGACTTGATTCCAAACACCAGTACAATTATAATGTCTACTATACCCCCCATACACCTTTTAATGCTTTTATTTACTCCCAACTTCCCCCCCCCCCCTTCCGATCTTCCCCTATTCACTTAACATACATCCATAAGTCCTCAGCCGGAAGTAAGTCCGCCTGTCACAGGCTCTAGATATTCCTGAACTGTGTCGATGTATGGCAGTTATCGCCCCCAAGGTCAAGGAAGTCAATCATAGCTACAAACTACTCTGCAAGTTATTGATAACACTCTGCATGATATATACGATACCACTGTCAGGTCACCTTGAGACTAATCCACGTGGTACTTAAGTAGCTCATGCCTTCAGCTGTACCATTTTTTTTTTTTACAATCATGAAGAAATACATGACTACCATACCTCGGTTTCAGATATACCCAGAATAGCAATATTATGGCTCCTAAAAAACCCAGATACATATATTTTTTGTGGGATGTGTTTTTTTTTGGGGGGGGGGCAGAATTTATTAACTGCACCGGATGGCACCCACCCTAGTCTGACAATATGAAACAAATCTTTAGAAGCTTAAGATTTTGATGCAATTAAACATCGAGTTTCAATTGTTGCTAAAACATATCTTAACAGAAAGAATGTCACAACTTGATAGGCCTATATAAATGTGTCTATTAGGAGTCTTAGTAGCAATAACCTAAATCTGAGTTTAAGTACCCAGATGGAAGATTCTCAGTCAGTTGTCTGTCCATTATTTGAACAAAAGTAGTTTTATGAATATTTTTTTTCCCCTTTCTTTGAACCCAATGAAGCGTGTCCGCTAACAGTTTCAAATATCCTTGAACTAGGTCACAGTGTTCGCTGGGGTGAGGAGAGACGCGGTCTTAAGACACTGCCAAGACAAGTAGGAGAGATCTCCATACCAATGTAGATTACCATGTCAATAGACCCTCTCTGCGAGTTACTGTATGGGCGCTATCCAGGAGCGGAGACACTATGCTTTAGAAAACTTGTTCTCTAGGATGAAAATGTGATAAAGTTTTCGTGAAATAAGGGATTAGCAGAAGAAAAGATTTGGTTGAGCCTAGCTGCTGGGCTAACATTCCCGTGGCGCTAAGATTTTCTTGCAGTTAAGGCCTGTACAGCACAAGGTAGACTAGAAGAAATAAATACATTCAACTATACACATTTGACATGTAAACCCAGTTGACTTTACTGTTTGTTTCACTTTTCATCAAACCATGTTTTTTTTTTTAAAAGTTGTTGACAAGGAAAGGTCGTTGGTAGGATTTAGAGAGATTGGATAAGGATAGACTTTGGGTAGAATTTAAAATAATCGGAAAAGGATAGGTCTTCGAAAGGATTTAGAACCATTGATAACGATAGATATTGTATTGGATTTGAATCCCTTAATAAGGATATATTTTTACTGGATAAGATCATTTGATAAAGATATATATAATGTATTGGGTTTAGATCCCTTGATAAAAAATACATATTTTGTATTGGATTTAGATCCCTTGATTAAGAATAGATATTGTATTGGATTTAGATCCCTTGATTAAGGATAGACCTTGGACAGAAAGGAAAATGCTGTATGTAGCTAGTTCTATAACTTTCTGTTCAAGTTCCAAACGTGAGATTGGGACACGGGCTGGGCCTTTTGGGGGGACACGGTCTGGGCCTTTTTTTGGGACACGAGCTGGACCTTTATTTGGGACACGGGCTGGACCTTTATTTGAGACACGTTGACTTCAGGTAGACTGTAACTGCCACCCAATTTCTTTGATTTCCTCTAACTGCATCAAGGTCCTTCCCCTCCCACCACACACACACACACACACACAACACACAACACACACACACACCAAGGGTTTGGCAGCCAAGGACTCACAGAACAGGTCGTTGACCTTCGTTGGCGTTCGCTGTTTGCTCAAGACGTGCATTACGCTTATGTATACGCAGCTTGAAGATGGGGGTGGGCGTGGGGAGAAGGATTAAGAAGCGTACCCGAAGGTGGGTGTCAGGCCTTGGAGACGTGAGGTTCCTAGTGACCTTGTGCACTTTCAGCCAATAGTGCGTCAGGGGCGGCGGTGTGAGGTTTTCAATGGGAAACGAACGTTATGAAAATGAAAGTAAAACTAGCACTCACGTGACCAGGACTTACGAGTGAGTAAAACGTAAGACTTCCGAACCGAGGGCTAATCTCGTTGAACTCCGGAATTTTTAATTTCGTATATTTTTTTAGGACGTCCCTTAATGTTAAAGGTTACCTGACTTTAGTTTGGGAAAAGGCGGTTAGTCGTTGTGCTGGCCACATGACACCCTAGTTAATTGTCGGCCACAGAAACAGTTGACCTTTACGTCATCTGCCCTAGAGATCGCAAGGTCTGGAAGTGGTACTTAACTACTTTGCATTAACCAGGGCTTAGTGGTAGGGGGATGAAAACTTGTAATGTGGGAAATAGCGGAGTGGCGTATACCGCTTAGCCACCTATCAAGGAGGCTCAGGTTCGAGTCCCGAATTGAACTGAAATTTGTTTGCTGAACGTATATGAGAAGTACGGAAACCTTCTTTCGGATATACCCCCCCCCCTCCCCAAAGGGTTTATACTAGAGTATGGAACAGAGTGCTCTGAGCGTGCTTATAGCACGATATTTGCGCTATATTGAAGTAGTTAATGAAAAAACAAATGGTTACAATACTATTACAATACTAGTGTTCATGTTATTATCTTGTCCAAGTTAGACCAATCGTTTAGACCAATCGTTTAGACCAATATTTAGACCAATCATTTAGACCAATCATTTAGACCAATCAATCATTTAGACCAATCATTTAGACCAATCATTTAGACCAATCAATCATTTAGACCAATCATTTAGACCAATCATTTAGACCAATCATTTAGACCAATCATTTAGACCAATCATTTAGACCAATCGTTTAGACCAATCATTTAGACCAATCATTTAGACCAATCGTTTAGACCAATCATTTAGACCAATCATTTAGACCAATCGTTTAGACCAATTATTTAGACCAATCATTTAGACCAATCATTTAGACCAATCATTTAGACCAATCGTTTCCCAAACTTTTCCCTTAACGGAACAACGGAACACTCATTGTTGCAGTAGTTTGTGGAAAGCCTCTCGGAACACTATCGCGGAGCACAGTTTGAGAAACGTTGGTTTAGACCAATAAATAGTTGGTCGTGACTTCAGACCTATGACTTGGCAACTGAGCTATCGGTCTTAACTGCACACAGTTTGGGACGTCGAAGGTTAGTGTTAAGGCCTTCTATAACCATTGGTCTCGGTTCATACTACCACATATGTACACGGTGAATCCGTATAAAATTGCTAACTCAATACAATTGAAGCCAACGAACCGCACTGCTTGACATTTTGCTTAATTTGTATATGTTCTTTTGTGAGGTGCGCTGCCTCTGAATAAGCTTAGAATAATCTTAGAATAATCTTAGAAACGTAAGATCAAGAAGACACAGTTTCCAAAATAAATTTAAATTAAGGTTAAGAATAGTCAACGCGAAGATGCGAGTTAATTAGACCACTTTTCAAGTTAATCCTACAAGTTGTTTTGGCTAAATAGATTAACATGGTCACCATCGCGAATGGCTGTCAACTGGTCGTGGGTTTATAGGGGATGGAAATGAGCTAATATTGATAACGTCGTTAAGGTAAATGTCTGATGACAGCTACTGTTCGAATCTACAGTTGAAATCATTGGTCCTGATTCGAATACATAGTCCGAGGACCGGGGGTGAGGGTTTAGAAACACACACACACACATACAAGCACACGCATTTAAAAAAACATATACATACAAGTATGCGTTTGATCTAGAATTCTAGGCTGTCTGCTTGAAATAGTCTTAACAATGCTATACCACAGAATTTCCCAAATTGGTTTACGCGTAGACTCAGAGATACGGGAAAAGTTTAAAAAAAAACAACATTTAGCTTAAAATATAAGTTTTAAATCTTTTTTTATTATATCTATTTTTTTTTTTTACAAACTCAATTACGGCGCTATTTTACATTTGAAGACGAATTTCTCCAAAGATCAGAAAAAAATGGATAAGGATGTTACAACATCTGTTCGACACGCCCACGTTTTCAATGTAAAAAACTAGGTTTCTATTTGTTTAGAATGTATTTGATACGAAGCACGCAAAAATAAATTAAATTCACCAATTTAATACTTGATTGTGATAGAGGAATTATTATTTTGTTTGTGTGTAGTCCTACAAAAACATTTTTGAATGTTATTAATACATATATATATCCTTTCTTTGGGGGGGGGGGGGGCGAGGGGTACGCATTTGAATCAAAAGTTTTAGAAACACTGCTATACAATAATTGCATTATTACAAACATGCAATCAAATAACAAGAAGCTAGAAAAGATCATAAAATTGGGAATACGAATAGTAAAGAAAATATAAACCTTATTAGTCCTTGTCAGGCAAAGTGAATACTATAAATCTATCTTTAATATAATACAAATTTTACTCTTTCATACTTTGTAGTTTACAGAAATTTAGTTGTTACGAGGTTAGGCTGGAGGTAAGGTAAGTTGTGCACTTCGGGAGGACTATTTAATTCTATATTAATTATCCTTAATTTACAATCGAATTCTCCTCCGAATGACCAGCATTTGTCATTGATATAATATATCGATAGATATATATATATTGGTAATATTACCGTAATATATCGAAAAAGAGAGTTTGTGTAACAGGTCAAGAGGACTTTAAAACCATTGAAACATTCAACATTCCGTTCCCCCACATGGTGCCCCCCACATGGTGCCCCCATATGGTGCCGCCACATGGTGCCTGACGTTGGCTGGCCGTCTTTCATCTCATTGGTGCCTAATTTGAGCTCCATCTAGAGTAACCAGATAGGTAGGATGATAAAACAGTGCCGGATTTAGGTTTGTCGAAAGCTCATCTAGCGGTATCACAAATCATTATTGACCCAACAGATGTGTAGTTTTTTTGTTGTTGTTTGTTTTGTTTTCGCATTGGAAAGGATGAATTGCTAACATTTGAAACTGTACAATACGCTTGGATAAAAACAAAATCAACATTTATCTTTTTTTTGTTGTTTTTACTCTTACATTGCAATTTTGTTTAAAGTTGGCTAATTAAAATGTTCCATGATTAGTGGTTTCACGACAGCTCCTTCTCGATATTTGGTTCACAGGACAATTGATCTGTACTACCTTTCAGGAATTTTGTTTTACAATGTCTGCAGTAAACATAAAAACAACATAATAACCACAGCAAACGAAATCCGTGTCTACGTTCCGAACAGCCTCACTCAGACATTGCATGTGAAGTTTATATCAGATTGTAGTTAATGATCCGATTGACAATGTTAAAAAAAACGACAACAAGAAAAACTTGAGAAAAAAAACTTAAAAAAAACAACAAGACTTATATTGAGAGTGGTTGTTTCAATAAGTTTGTATCATTGATGCATTTAAATTTGTAATAGATCTATTCTAGACTAACAACAATACATCTTTGCGATTAGAAATACTTTAACCAAAATCCTTTTGTTTAGCGGCATTTCATGTCATACATTAACCTCCCGAATTGCTTATGAAAATAGAAGGTTTTATAGTCATCTATTGTTTGCTTCAAACTTTAAAGTGGCGACCCATAAAGGGGGCTAATCAACTTATACCACCACATCAGTCAAGTACTACTTCTTTCCCTTGTTCAAGATACCAAACTTATTGCATAATTTTTATTTAATTGATTCTTGTATTATGAGGTAAAGAAATATTTGTGCAGAATTTCAGCTAGATCCGAAATAGGAAGTGAGAGAAATAACGTGTACATATTTTTTTACAAGACAGACAGACAGACAGACAGAGTAAGTGGGAAGCGTGGTCTAGAGGTCTAGAGTATGCTTGATCTTGGCTTGGCTACCTATGAAGGGGACTCGAAGTTCGACACCCGACTCGGGCAGAGTTGTGTTTACTGAGCGCCTAAAGGCAGCACGTAAAGCCTTCTCCCATATAATTTCCCCCCCCCCCCCCCAACTGGTCCACAAATGAGATTGGACCGTAGCGCTCTGAGCATGCTATGAGCATGAAAGTAGCGCTAAATAAAAGGCATAATTAAATTTTAAGTGGATATAAGTCAAAAAAAAAAAAAAAAAAAAAGCTCTTGTGTCTATTTTTGTGATTTAGTTTCTTGTGTCTTCTGTGTGATGGTGGTACAACAGTGTGTTCCTGCTTTTTATATTTAACATCTCTTTAGGTGTCTCAAGAATGTTGATCTCGAATAGGTGTTCAAGTGTTGTCGTTTTTTTGTTTGTTTAGCACCAACAGCATTGAGGATTTTTACTTTGTTTATTTTTATTTTTATCTGCTATATAAAAGAAACTGTATAACGTATATGTATTGCTATGCCTTGTTAAATGAACCAGAGACGTAGCTAGGAATTTGCCATCATTTGTGGGCCCGGGGGGGGCTTGACCTCTTTAGGGGCCCCTGCAATTAGCGTAATATTTAATATTTAATGTAAAAAAAAACTCCAATTTAGGGGCCCCCCTCAAGTCGCGTCCGGGGGGGGGGTTCAAATTCTTCCCCTCCTCTCCCCCACCCTAGCTACGCTACTGAAATGAGCCCCTTTGGAATAGTCCATATTGGAATCAAAACAATAAGAACAAAATTAATTTCTGTCCTAAGCCCCTGCCTAGTCAGCGCCCCTGCGTTCTCATCAAAGCGCATATCTCTTTTGCCTTTTATCCACGCACTTCGGTCTACAAAAGTCTACATTTCTGTCGTAGTGGGGGCATTCCCTCAATATTCCGTGATACTTATCTCAGAGAGGTCTTTTTTTTTTTTTTCTGTCATCCGGTTGTTTCGCCAGCTCTATCTCTGACTACCTTGTTGCACAATGCCAGATCTAATTTAATGCTGCCAGTGGACCGTGACGGTGTTTTCAACGCATTTATAATTCAAGACTAGGCGTTTCGTCGTCTGAACTCCGCAGCAGCAGACGATTGGTACCTGGTTTACTAAACAAATAAAAAAACCCAAACAAAAAAAAGCTGACCTACTTTTGATTTAATATTTATGCGCAAGCTAAATTTAGATTAGAAAAGAAAAAGAAAAATAGAAATAAGGAGCATAGAGAAAGAGATAGCTAAAGAGAGATATTGAGAAAGAGGAAGAGACAAAGACAGAAAGAGAAAGAAAGAAAGAGAGAATAGGTAGAAAGAGAAAGAAAGAAATACAAGTGTGAAAAAGAATAGGGGGGGGGGCGGGACAGAGAGTGAAAATAAGAAAGGAGTCACATTTGTACAGATGGACAGAGAATAGATGGAGAGATTGAGGGAAAAGAAGAAAGAAAGAGGATTGAAAGAAAAAGTAACAAACAAAAATTTAAAAAAAAAGGTAAGGGGACAAGGGTTAAACAATCGACATAGATAAAGAAAAGAAAGAGATAGAAAGGGAGAGGGTGAGAGGGAAATAGGGAGAACAGTGAAAGAGTAAAGAAATTGAATGAGATAGAGAGAGGGGAGAGAAGGGAGATAAATAATGAGGGAGAGAGAGAAAGAGAGAGAAGACTAAGAAAAAGGGGGGCGGATGGTTTGGCTGAATAGTTTCTGATGAAATCACGAGGTGCCCTGTCGTAGTTCAGCTTAGAAATAACTGGCGGGAAAGATTTGAGGAGACCAGGTGAGAGCCGTGAGACAGTAGGACGCGTTTCATTGCAGTAGGACCTTGTATCAACTCACTCTGTCCGTCTGTCTGTCTGTCTTGTAAAAAGTTGGAACATGTTGTTTTTTTCCTCCCATTCCCCGTTCTCGAATAAAGTTTCAAATTTTGCACAATTATTCATTGAGCCTGGCAAAATATGAATGAATAAAAAAAAGATTTAACCAGTAGATAAATAAATTATTGGTGATTAATTATTTCACTTGATATCGAAATAGGGGAAATGAATGCTTCTTCATGAGAGATGTGGGTGTACCTATGGATTTAATCCCATTCTGACACGTTTTTCCTCCCACTTGCTATACTCGGATCAACATACAATTTAGCTCAATTATACGATGAATTACGAAAATCAATCCAAAAATTAACCAATTGCTTAATCATTTAGTACTAATTAATCAATTGAGTCTAATATAGCAGAAAGGGAGCTAAACAGCGTAATTTTCAGATAAACCGCATTAATTTGCGATTCTTTCCATTCTATAAGCTTTGTTTTATTAAAGTATTTTTTTTCTCTCTTGCTTAAAGTATCATTTTCACTGGTATTTCTACATACGTTGATAATGAAGTTGATAGCTGTTGTACATTTATAAAGAAATGTTATATTCATAAAAAAGAAAGGAAATTTCTTTCAGTTTAATTTAGGTTTGTAATTAAGAATACTCCTACATCGGTATAGCAGCCAACGGTAATCAATATATATTACACCATATCATCATGGCATTAGAGCAGGGGTTCTCAACCTGTGTGTCGCGATCCCCTTAGGGGTCGATTGACGATTGGACAGGGGTCGCCTAAGACCATCAAAAATATAGATTGTTTTTGTCTATTCTTCTATTGCTGTGTGGATTGGGGTCGCCGCAGAGTGGGGATTGTAAAAAGGGGGTCGCCGAGCTTAAAAGGTTGAGAACCGCTGCATTAGAGATTTAGATTCTAGACTATTATTGTGGTTGGTGACCCTAGCGCCCTAGCAAGCTTTGTACAACGTTTTTCATAATCGTCTGCTTCTACCCGTTATAATAGCGTGCGTGTTTGCGTGTAGGTCGCTGGTTCACCACTGCTCAATCTAATGCAACTTCACGCCATCTGTCCCTGTCATAGGATGTGTCAAATAAACCTCGAACGACTTGGGGGAAGAAAAGATATGTGTGTGTGTGTTTTTGTGGAAAAGAAAAAAAAAGGGAGGGGGTCTAATCCTTGAAATATACTCATCTACTAATTATTTCTGTGGTCTTCGCCATCTTTAGCCTGGTACTGTATCCTGTAGGATTTAAAAAAAAAAAAAAAGCAATTTGGCTTAATTTGTAAATAATTTTTCTCTTGAAACTTAACTTTTTAAAAAATCTCGGTGTTTATAGCTGACATAAGAATTTGTTTTACAATCCCCCCCCCCCCAACTATGACTATCTCTTTCTATCACTTCTCCTCCATTCCTTCCCTTCCCTCAACGTTATTGAGTTGCATGGCTCTATTTCCTGGACAAGTGAAGCAAGGCACGTAACTCGCTTTAATTGGGTCAGTTATCGGAGACTGCTTGTTTTGTTGTTGTTTTGTTTAATCGTAGCGCGTTGAGGGAGGGGGGGGGGGGGCAAGCTTGTTTAATGTTTATTGTATAATGTGCGTGTGTGCGTGTGTGACAGTGCGAGTGAGGGGCAGAGGTGAAAGACCGTTTACGTGCGACTACACATGATCCTACACAATAACAACTTCTGTACGATGACATGGGCCACTTACATGTGTTGTATAAGATAAGTAGAAATAAGAGAAAGAGAGTTAGAAATAGAACAAAACAGAAAGAAAGTTGTCTTGGCTAGTGCCTGGAAGTAATGGGTTAAGACTTTAAAGCATCTCTGTTGGTGTCTTGGTTAGGGTCCGGCAGTAATGGATTAAGGCTTTAAAGTATCTCTGTTGGTGCCTGGCTAGTGTCTGGCAGTAATGTGCTACAACTTTAAAGCATCTCTGTTGGTGTCTTGGCTAGTGTCTGGCAGTAATGGGTTAAGACTTTAAAGCATCTCTGTTGGTGCCTGGCTAGTGTCTGGCAGTAATGGGTTAAGACTTTAAAGCATCTCTGTTGGTGTCTTGGCTAGTGTCTGGCAGTAATGGGTTAAGACTTTAAAGCATCTCTGTTGGTGTCTTGGCTAGTGTCTGGCAGTAATGGGTTAAGACTTTAAAGCATCTCTGTTGGTGCCTGGCTAGTGTCTGGCAGTAATGTGTTAAAACTTTAAAGCATCTCTGTTGGTGCCTGGCTAGTGTCTGGCAGTAATGGGTTACAACTTTAAATCATCTCTGTTGGTGTCTTGGCTAGTGTCTGGCAGTAATGGGTTAAAACTTTAAAGCATCTCTGTTGGTGCCTGGCTAGTGTCAGGCAGTAATGTGTTAAAACTTTAAAGCATCTCTGTTGGTGCCTGGCTAGTGTCTGGCAGTAATGTGTTAAAACTTTAAAGCATCTCTGTTGGTGTCTCTGCTAGTGTCTGGCAGTAATGGGTTAAAACTTTAAATTATCTTTGTTGGTGCCTGGCTAGTGTCTGGCAGTAATGGGTTAAAACTTTAAAGCATCTCTGTTGGTGTCTTGGCAAGTGTCTGGCAGTAATGGGTTAAAACTTTAAAGCATCTCTGTTAGTGTCTTGGCAAGTGTCTGGCAGTAATGGGTTAAAACTTAAAAACATCTCTGTTGGTGCCTGGCTAGTGTCCGGCAGTAATGGGTTAAAACTTTAAAGCATCTCTGTTGGTGCCTGGCTAGTATCTGAAATTAATGGGTTAAAACTTTAAAGCATCTCTGTTGGTGCCTGGCTAGTATCTGGCAGTAATGGGTTAAAACTTTAAAGCATCTCTGTTGGTGCCTGGCTAGTGTCTGGCAGTAATGTGTTAAAACTTAAAAGCATCTCTGTTGGTGCCTGGCTAGTGTCTGGCAGTAATGTGTTACAACTTTAAAGCATCTCTGTTGGTGTCTTGGCTAGTGTCTGGCAGTAATGGGTTAAGACTTTAAAGCATCTCTGTTGGTGCCTGGCTAGTGTCTGGCAGTAATGTGTTAAAACTTTAAAGCATCTCTGTTGGTGTCTCGGCTAGTGTCTGGCAGTAATGGGTTAAAACTTTAAAGCATCTTTGTTGGTGCCTGGCTAGTGTCTGGCAGTAATGGGTTAAGACTTTAAAGCATCTCTGTTGGTGTTTTGGCAAGTGTCTGGCAGTAATGGGTTAAAACTTAAAAGCATCTCTGTTGGTGCCTGGCTAGTGTCTGGCAGTAATGGGTTAAAACTTTAAAGCATCTCTGTTGGTGCCTGGCTAGTGTCTGGCAGTAATGTGTTAAAACTTTAAAGCATCTCTGTTGGTGCCTGGCTAGTGTCTGGCAGTAATGTGCTACAACTTTAAAGCATCTCTGCTGGTGCCTGGCTAGTATCTGAAATTAATGGGTTAAAACTTTAAAGCATCTCTGTTGGTGCCTGGCTAGTATCTGGCAGTAATGGGTTAAAAATTTAAAGCATCTCTGTTGGTGCCTGGCTAGTGTCTGGCAGTAATGTGTTAAAACTTTAAAGCATCTCTGTTGGTGCCTGGCTAGTGTCAGGCAGTAATGGGTTAATACTTTAAAGCATCTCTGTTGGTGCCTGGCTAGTGTCAGGCAGTAATGGGTTAATACTTTAAAGCATCTCTGTTGGTGCCTGGCTAGTGTCAGGCAGTAATGGGTTAATACTTTAAAGCATCTCTGTTGGTGCCTGGCTAGTGTCAGGCAGTAATGGGTTAATACTTTAAAGCATCTCTGTTGGTGCCTGGCTAGTGTCAGGCAGTAATGGTTTAAAAATACGAAATGAAAGCACGTGCTAACCAAAGAGAGACGTTTTTGTTTATGCTTTGTTTAATTCTTTCAGTCACTGTAGGGAGGGAGAGGGGGTGGGGAAAAACAATAACAATAACAACAACAATAATAACAACAACAACGAACGAAGACAATTATGTGGGACAGATAATCTTCTAAGCATAATGCCCAGACAAAAAGTCTTACCAAGTCACAGACAGCTAGCCAGCAGGTGGCGAGCATGGATTATTGTTGAGACTGAGAAGACTGACTGATGGATACTTAACCAAGTCAATTAGGAAGTTTGGAAGAGAAAAAAAAGGAACAAAACATTGCATGGAGGCGGTCAACGAAAAGTATTGAAGGGCAATAACCCCTTTAATATATACGTAGGGATGTCGTCAGCTTCGACATAAAGAACAGCTTATAGTCCAGAACATTTAGGAAACTGTGGTGGATGAGTTTCTTCCTTTCTATTTAGAGTTCGAATATAATTGGGTCACGTTTCGGGTTGTCGTCTGCAAGTTTGTATGTTCCGCTTCACCCCCCTCTCCAGATATATGATATGGTTAATACACAGATTTGCACACCAGTACCCGGCAATCTTTAAGACAGACTTTATTTTGACCACCATATTCTGTAGTCATTGGTGAGCCAGGGTATGGTGTTGCCAGCACAGCGGCCACTGTTTATGTCATAATTACAGATCTGGTCGGGTGGTCTGCGATTCACGCTGTCGCCACGATGTTTCGTAGTTTGATTCCTACTCAGTTAGGGTTACACTGACTAGTAAGGCTAGTGATTAGTCACTAGTGGTAGGAGTTAGAATAAAAAGCCTTCATTTCTGAAAGAATATCTGAATCAGTACTTCCTGAATTGTTGAACTAATTATCAGTCTTTTTTTTTAACTTAAGATCACTGGTACCGCTGTTCAGAGCTCCATCACTGGACCACTAAGTCCTTCTTGTTGGTAACCTACATGACCAATGATAGCTCTGAATATCGAACTAATTATTACAATCGTAGTATATAATATTGTGGTTCTTGTGCTATGTTATGGCTCTTTTGTGTTATGGCTCTAGTATTAAATTGGCTCTCGTGTTATGTTATGGCGCTTGTTTTAACCCTTTATCTCCGCAATTATTAGTCCACATTCTGACAGAATCGTTCATTTTTCACATTTTTGCTATGATCAAACTTCACTAACATTTTTGTTTGTTATCACAAAATGTTACTTTTGGTCTAGATTTATAGGAAAATGCATGCTCTTTTTAGACTACTTAAATAGTTGCTATAAAACTAAAAATAAACCTAATTTAATGGGGTCAAATCAGTGATGTTATCGTTAATTAGGAGAGAAAGAGTTAAGATATGGCTTTTGGCGTTATGGCATATGTTGTTTGCAATCTACAAATTTGTGATACTATGACCCTAGGGCCTAGGGGGTATACTGTACTGTATACTGAGTTGTATTTATCTATAGGCAAAATAAGCTATAGCTTACGGCCTCAAAATAGTAACAGGGATATTGTCATTTATTTTGGAGAGAAAGCAAACGAAACCAAAATGCTAAACAAGATCTCCATATTTTAATAGCTTACTGTCTTACCAAGTCTAGAGCGGGCACTGATATCAACACTCAGTTATCAGACTGTTTACTAATATAGGGCCTATCTGATTTCAAAACTAGACTAATATAGATATGGATACAACAACAATCACATTGTGAACAGATATTACGCCATATGGACGTTAATATTACCGGTTTAACAGCAAATATTGCCGAGTCCTGCCCTGTACGAGACGAAGGACTCTTTAGTGATACAAAATAGTTTGTGACGCTGATACGGGCGCCTTTGTTAGGACCTAATGCGATAGGTCAGGGACAAAGCCAGCCATTGTTATATGGTTTGCAGCTAATTATATTTGTTTTCCGCGACTTGTTCTATCAGGGACAGGAAGGGGGGGGGGCAAGGTGAGAGAGAACCCTATTGAAACCAAGAAGGAGAACTACAAACAGAACAAAGAGAATGCTTCACTCCGGGGTGAGAGATTTATTTAAGTAGCTGTATTAGAACATGTTGTAGGAATGAAACAAATCCGGGTACTAAGTACTCAGGTACTCAGCCATTGTTACTCGAGGTTGGACCGGATACACTCTTTAAGTCTGCAGAAGGAAAACAAAAAACAAGTAGAGTTCTGTCCCTTTCTCACTTACATTATAATTAATTATTTCATACGAAGGAGAGCCAGAAGCGTTGCAATAGCGGGCATCACGTGGTGCAGTTAGGTAATGGTGTCACTACATTCAAAATCATCTCCCCCCCCCCCACACCAAAAAAAATCCTTTCTTCCATCCTCGAGTATTGCACACTTACATCAGCACTGACGGACTGACTTCGGCTCTAAAGAAAATACAATTTCATGTTAACTCTTTCTCTCCTAACTGACGATACCAGCGTTGATTCCACCAGAATGTGGTAAATAATTACGGAGAGAAAGAGTTAATTGAGAAATATAAGTATTCTAATACCCATTTTCCTATAATCGAAAACATGAAAGAAATCAAAGCAATAGTGTAGCTCAGAATACGGATGAACAGAACTGAAACTTTACCTTTACCTTTACCTATCCCTTAGTCTGTTGGACCGTTGGGGCACCAAGCAAGACTCGTCGACCGTCTTTTCCATTCCTCCCTGTGACAAGTCAAAAGCTTGCTGTCAGAGTCAATCTATTTTATCACAGCATTAATTATTATTTATCATTATTTATTTATTTTATTTTACTTATTTCCCCGTCCTATCCCCAATTCTTCACCCGCCCCACCTTTTCCTTGTCTCACTTGACTGAGTCCACCACCTTGGCGGCTTTTCACTTATCTTCCCTTGACCTGTTTAAAGATAAACACAGTCTCTTTTATCTTACCGGCCGGATGTCTGACGGGCGCAGTTGACACCACCTTGGGTGGAATGCAAGACACTCCCCCCCCCTTCTCCCACGTCTCTCTTTGATCTAGGAGATCACTCGGATCAACACGCCTATTGACCTTTCCAAGGTGCGACTCTTGTCGGACTTCACCCACGTGTAAGATAATTCTTAGCCTAGGACATTTCCTGTTTCCGCCCATATCTTCCAGGCCTATATAAGGTAGAATAAGGCGGAATAGACACTCTCTCATTTCTCATTCTATCTGAGCAATCGAGTCTGGACTATATCATTTATTCTCACTCGTAGAGGAATACCTGGTGGTAAGCCGAACTTAATCACAAGTTCCAATTAATTACTTTGTGCATATTTCTCACTGGATATTATCATGTGTATTTTATTACTTCATTTATATTTAATTAGTGCATTGTGTATTTCTCACTGTCGTAAGTAGAAAACATAAACATGTCCTATGTATGTATTTAAGTATCGCATTAATCTATTAATGCTACGTTGCTCAATTGATCGTTGAGGCAACCATGTATATATTTGTACATCTTATTTTATTTCCTTTATCTCGGCTGACCGCCTTGATAATTTTACTAGCGCACTAATACTGCGCCTAGAGAAGAGATATGAATTATCTCCCCTTTAGTCATTCTACTCTAACGAGATTTGCGCCCCTTGAACGGACACCCTCTCCATTCAAGCGCGCTCCATTGTTCTCGGCCGACGGTCGTATGTAAACAAACCGTCGTGGTCGCTGACCACCGCCCATCCCCCCCCCCCATTTTTCTCTTCCCACTGGTGTTGTTTATTTGAGATTATTATTTCCCCTTTTATGTACATTTCTATATTGCTACTATCTGCCATCTATTTCTCCATATCCCATTTGTCATCATCTCCCCTTTGTGCTCAAAAGCAATTTTACCAATCTGACGAATGCACCTCAGTCGAGGGCATCGATAAGATGCATGAGAGACATGTCCTAACTTGTCTTTATTTATCCGCATCCTCCCTCAGGTGTCTGCCTATTTGTTGGGATCACCTATTGCCTATTTACCTGCCTATTTATTTGGCATTATCTGCCTATTTATCGGATCACTTGCCCACTTGCTATTATCATCTACAGCCTACGTGGATCTACTCAACTCTACTACTTGGCGCTATCGGATCTATTTGCTCGCCTAGTCGACAGCCCACCTGTCAACTTATTAGGTGCGACGTCCCTATAGACCCAGATCTGTGCGATACGTCATAGCTACGCCAAACCCTCTGCAACTCACTGGGCCTATCAGGTTAACTACGCTGCCCCCGGCAGATTCGCTCTGCCCGCAATACCCTTGTGCCCACGGTAGCCGGCCATCCGCCCTACTGTGCCCACTACAGATATCAGAACTTTGGATTAAGACTCCACAAGAACTGTATCACCGGCGTCCCTCTATCCGCTAGAGCGGCACCTCCAGCTGAAGAACCTCAAGCCAGGGCACAGCCAGCTGCGACATCAACAGGACAACCAGCTAAGTTCAGAAGACAAAGTGACATACTCTCTTATTAAGTGCAAGAGTGATGATCAAAATTAGTATCAATTAGAGATAGATGCAAACCCTCCCCCTTTTTATTCATCTATGTAAATATTTATGTAAATAAATATTCTTCATTTTTAACTTTGTATCTTTCTTTCATTGCTTGTTTCGTTGCGTGTCTGCTCCCGATTTATATGCTGACGGGTTGGTGTGTGATAGTTTCAAAAATAATCATCCCCTAGACATTAAACACGCCAAACACACGACACCAGTCCCTTTTTTTTTGCCTTGTTTAGAACCTCTCTCAATGGCAGGCCCGCCCATTCTTTAATGTTGTCCTCCCATCGCTTTTTCTTTTTCTGCCTCTTCTTCTTTTTCCTAGCACTGTTCCCTGAAGGAAGGTCTTTGCGAGCCCCGTAGATCTTGTAATGTGGCCAAAGGTTTTAAGTTTTCGTCTTTTTACAATATTTAGCAGGTCGTCATGGGCTCCGATCGCTACAGTAACCCGGTCTCTGATTTCTTGGTTTGTGATGCGGTCTTTGAATGTGATGCCTAGGATCCTTCTGTAGCATCTCAATACCATTGCTAGGATCCTCGTCTCAAGCTCTGCATTTAACGTCCACGACTCGCAAGCATATAAAAATGTGGCCATGACCAGAGAGCGCATCAGTCTGATTTTGGTGCCGAGGGCTAAGCCCTTATCTTTCCATATTATTTTAAGTTTTGAAAGGGCTGCTGTGGACTGTGCTATTCGGGCCAATAGTTCGGGTTTTATTCCCTCATCTGAGACAATAGCTCCGAGGTATTTGAAGCTGTTAACACTAGTTAGCTTTTCACCTCCAATACTGATGCCTCTTTTAAAGCCCTGATGGCTATTGGTCATAATTTGAGTTTTTTCGGCATTTATTCGCATGCCATATGCTGCGGAAGTCTTGTCAATGCGTATCACCAGGTCAGCTAGTTCTTCTTCTGTCCCTGCTAGGCCGTCAATGTCATCTGCGGAGCGCAAGTTAGTAATTCTTCTTCCTCCAATGCTAACAGTACCTTCATAGCCCTCGAGGGCATCTTCCATTCTCCTTTTAAGGAAGATATTCCCCCGTTACGTCACCGCGTTGCACAGTGTGAAATGGTGTGTACATAAAGGGGTGATGTGGGGTGGCGCAACTTACTTTTGAAAGTCATTCGGTCGTTCCATCTTTAAATCTTAGCAACAGCCAGTGCTGGATTTACTTACTGGCACATTAGCTATAGCAAAGGGCCTTCAGCCGACACCGTTCGTTATAAAAGGCCTGAACACTGACCTGCAGCGTGACAGCCCGTGGGCAGTTTAGACCAATAGCTTGTTGCCACGTCACAGGTCTGCACGGGGTGGCAACGAGCTATTGGACTAAACTGCCCATACGTTGTGACGTCGCAGGTCAGTGTTCAGGCCTTATATAACGAATGGTGTCGTTTCAGCCCCCCCCCCACTTTTCAATTTTTTTTGAAGCAAAGGAATAAATTGTCTTATCCTCAATACAATGGGCCTCATGTCTCTATCAGGTTAGGGCCTTGCCAAGTCTAAATCCAGACCAGGCTACATCTCATTTACAACAGACTCTTTTGCGGAAAGAAAAAAGTGAGATACGTCACTGCGTCCACTTTGGGTCAGTAGTGACCAACCATTTCCGGCGTGAAGGTCATATACAGTTGACGTCATGGCTTCATCACACAGATCAGATAGTGGAACTCAATGTAATTGACGCGGCATTTTTCAGTGCAAGTAGAACTTTTTTAAAGAATTAGATAGCATGGCCTCATGGGCCGGATGTGGCCCACCGGCCGTAGTTACAGCATCACTGCATTGGATCAACACAAAAAACATGGCTTGAATATAAGCGAATTGGCAACAATAAAGTCATTCTGCATAATATAAGTGTAAGTGTGTGTTTAGGGCGAGGAGAGCTCTAGTTATCTTCCCTTTCGTCCAAACCTTGTCTGCACGTGTATACATATGCCCAGATTAAGAAAGTGCGGTGTTATCACCCACTGGCCAGAGCTGCTGATAGCAGACGACAAGTCTTGCATTTCCACACAGTCAGAGATGCAAGCTGAGCGTGCTTGTTTCTGTAAATCTGATTGGCTTATGGTGCGAGTCATATTTTCAAAACGAGGTTACGATGTAAAAAAAAAAAATAAAATAATAAAAGGATTGTTTGTTCATGTTTACAATAATATATATAACAGCAATACATGTTGCTATATCAACCTTGGAGAGGGTTACAACTGAACTCGAAGAATCATTCAAAGCCCTAAGCATTGCTGAGAAGATCCTCATAAACCTGTCAGAGGGCTGTACTGGTGCAGACCTGCCATAGGATCATAAAATTCCCCAGTGGACACTGCTAAATGGACTACAATGAATTTTGTTTCTTTGCAACGAAGCTTGCCCCTTTCACTGCTAGTCCCAGAGAATGGATATTAATTCCTTTCTAGAAAAATAATAAGAATTATTAATATTATTATTATTATTACAATTATTATTAAAATGTTTTGTTTTACATGTTTCGGATGTTCCTTCAGAGTTGAAGATAGTTTACTTCCTAGTCCAAACCTCCCGCAGGACGACGGGGGATTGGAGCGGGCAGGGTTTGAACCCTCGACCGTCGATAAATCTGAACGACAGTCCAGCGCGCAAACCGCACGACCAGGCAGCCATTTATGCTAATTATTTTTTAAAGTCATATAAAAGAAACATTGCAATTAGGTCCAAAAGAAAAGAAATTGTTAGAGATCACAGATATCCATTCACTGTGTTTTAAAAAATGGCGGGAGGATCATAAATAAAAGCGACTTTTATGTTTATTTATATATTTAATAAGAGTGAGAAGGAAACAAAAATTCAAAAAAAAAAATGCCTCGGGTGAGGATCGAACTCACGACCTTCAGATGGCTCTTCGTGTTTGGATTATGAGACTGACGCGCTACCTACTGCGCTACCGAGGCTTGGAATTCGTATCATTTGAAATTATCTTGAAGCTTAATCTAGATGGGCAAAGAGAAGGTTCTTGGGACAGTTCAGCTTATTTCCATTATGAAACATTATATCCTTCATCAGCGTAGAAGGGTACCCGTGAACTCAGACTTATGAGAATGGGCAGTGGCGTACTAACGGTAGCATGAAGGGGGGCTAGAGGAATCAAAAATCTTTTGACAGAATTCAACTTTGAAGTCGTTACTGAATTGATTGTTAGAGTAAGACTACCAAGGTAGCTCCCGCCGCACGCATTGCAAACCTTTTTATAATAACACTATGAAAGTCGAAAACGGCTTTAATGATTCACATAGAAATTTGACAATTGATGTACAGCGTCGAGGAAAGAATGACTAGCTCGTTGGCCACACTGGGAAAAACTCTAGTTTGACCGTTATAATTTTATCAAAGTATAAAGAGAAATTAATTTACATTTGGCGACAGGACTGGACAATAACTTATCTTGAACAAACACTACATCTTCGGGTATTTCCGCATTCATTGAAAAGCTGGAAGACCTATCATTAGAATATTATTAAGTCTAGTAGATTAAAACATTCACTTAACCGTTTAACCAGGATTTTTTTTCTCTGGTGGGGGTTGGACGGGTAAAGAATAGTTGTTTTTTTTTTATTCCAACATTTGTTAAGCTATTAAGAGCCAAATAATCACTCTATAAGTTGTATTAAGAAAGCATTATATTTTTTGTTAATTTCTTATTGTTCTGATAAAATGCCCTGAAAGACATAAAGATAAAAGCTTGTTTCTTATTCTATATGCTAGGACTAATTCGTACGAGTGCTCCTTCTTCCTTAGCCCCATTAGAGCATAAAACGGGTCGCCTGAAGCAGCCAGGAACACGTTGCAAAAAATAATTATCTAATTAACATACATTGTAAGATTTACACATGAATACGCGTAGGATGTAACAGTGTTCTGTTTTAAAGGAACGTCTGTAATTTATAAGATAAGATACACACAGGAGTACACGCTTAGGTTAAGTTACACTCAAACTTCTGGAAAGGTACCTACGCTTATGTTCATGTTCCTGATCCCATTTCTTGTACTTGAAGTGTGATACAAATCAAAACAAGTCATCCAGTAGGTAAATACACAGTCAGATAAAAGCAGTAGCCAATACAAAAACCAAAAGAAAAATCTTACTCTGGAATAAATGTAACCTAACACAACTACACCAAGCTGCATTAAACTTTCAACAAACATTCTTATTAGAAAAAGACATTAACCAACCAGTCGATGACCTCTGGAATTTCATTAAAAACCATCTTAAAAGCATTATAGAAAATCATATACCAACTAAATACACATTAAACAAAATAAATAAATGCTGGTTTAATAATAGACTAAAGAAGCTTTGTAAACAGAAGGAAAACCTATATAGAAAATTTAAAGAAACCAAGGCAGAAAGAGTTTACAAAAAGTATATAAAAATTAAACACCTAACCCAAAAAGTAAGCAGACAGCTGCAGAGTGAATACATAAACAATGTAATATCTAAAGATAACAACAAAAACCTATGGTCATACATTAAGTCTAAGAAAATGGAAACAACAGGCATAGCGCCATTAAAAGATGAACATAACATAATACATAATGATAATGAAACTAAAGCAAACATCCTAAACAAATACTTTGCATCAGCATTCTCAGCCCCAGGAGACAAAGACATATTTCTTAATTTGAACCAAGTAGACAACATAGAAGATTTAGTAGTACGAGAAAATGGAATTAAAAAACTATTAGCCAACACCAAACCAAATAAAGCGTCTGGACCTGATGGTATTCCAGCTAGATTACTCAAAGAACTAAGCAATGAGCTAGCCCCAGTGTTCAAAATACTCTATCAGGCATCGCTTAACCAGGGCAGAGTACCAAAGGACTGGAAAGAAGCTAATGTCACCCCCCTATTTAAAAAAGGAGAAAAATCTAATCCAGGAAACTACAGACCAGTATCATTTACCAGCATCACATGTAAAATACTAGAACACATAATATGTAGCAATATCATAAACCACTTAGACAAACATAATGTCCTCACCCCATACCAACATGGCTTTAGGAAATATAGATCATGTGAAACACAACTAATAGGACTAATTGATGATTTTTCAAAAGGTTTAGATAATAGCGAACAAATAGATGCTATCTTACTAGATTTTTCCAAGGCTTTTGACAAAGTTCACCACCATAGTTTGCTTAAAAAATTAAAATATTTCGGCATTAACGGTCCACTGCATCAGTGGATTAAAGATTTTCTGAGAGGGAGAGAACAAACTGTAATAATAAATGGCTCTAAATCAACACCAATAACAGTAAACTCAGGTGTACCTCAAGGAACAGTCTTGGGTCCACTACTATTTTTAATTTACATAAATGATTTACCAAATTGCATTAGTTCAGGAACAAAAGTCAGATTTTTTGCAGACGATTGCATAATATATAGAACAATAAACACAAGACGCAGATATTTTACAAAGAGAATTAGATGAATTACATAAATGGGAATCAAATTGGAGCATGTCTTTCCACCCAGAAAAATGTCAGTTGTTAAGAGTAACAAAAAAACTAAAACAAATTAATTCCACTTATCTTATTCATGGCAAACCAGTAACACAGACTAAAAACTCAAAATACCTAGGTGTTATAATAAATGAAAAACTGTCATGGAATCCACATATTGATGAAACTATAAAAAAAATCCAACAAAGCATTAGGGTTTATTAAAAGAAATGTCTATAAATCAAATGAGAACATAAAACTAAAATGTTATTTAACCTTGGTTAGGCCAATAATAGAATATGCATCCACCGTGTGGGACCCCTCAACTCAAGAAAACATTAAGAAACTGGAACAAAACAAAATAGAGCAGTGAGATTCATAACAAACGAATATTCACATTTGACTAGGGTAACACCATTAGTAAAATCACTAAATTTAGAAAGCCTTCAGGACAGAAGACTCAAAAGTAAAGTAGCAATTATACATAAAACACTGAACCATAATCTTCAAATACAAAAACAAAATTTAATAAAATACTCTGAAAGACACAAAAAAAAGGCACATTTCTCGTCCCATATGCTAGGACAAATTTGTACAAATACTCCTTCTTCCCTAGTGCTATTAGAGCATGGAATGGGTTGCCTGAGCTAGCCAGAAAAACCAGTGACTTGGCAGAATTTAAGTCATTGGTTAATATGCATGACTAAATGCATGACGCGTAGGACGTAATCATCTTCTTTTTTGAAGTAACGTCTGTATTATATAAGATAAGATAAGAAGATCAGTGTATTATTGAATGAATACATTCCTATGTTCGAAGGCGGGGACTGTGGTAATGTGCTTTGCTTCCGAACCGAGTGGTACCGGGTTCGAAGACTAGCATTTTTTTAATTTCGGAATCTTTCCTCCGAGTCCACCCAGCTCCAATGTCTACTTGACATTAGTTGGGGAAAAGTAATGGCGGTTGGTCGTTGTGCTAGCCACATGACAACCTCGTTAACCTTGGGTCACAGAAACAGATGACCTTGACATCATCTGCCCTATAGATCGAAAGGTCTGAAAGGTGGAACTTTATTTTACTTGACATTTCTATTTAGATACACACCTTTTCAATCATTTCTGTAAAAGGTCATCAACTTATACAAATTTGATACATTTTAATTTTAAATCAAACGACATCCACTGTAGGCCGTTTATAAACATGGGTGAATATCACTTTAGCGTCCTGGAGGCTACGCCACCGACTATGTTCCAACTTGGTGCAATTAGCATGTTTGCTTAACCGCTTTGATTAACCCGCCACTGTCGCTTCAAAGTGTTAATTCACATCGCGTGTGTTTGGCCTCTGTTTCGCCTATGCAAGCTGAACATCTGCGCGAGCACATATGTTCTGTTTGCATGTCTTTATCTGATTGTCAAGGTGAGTACTTATCCACAGAAACATGTTTGCAGGCTGACTCACCAGCACACATAATAACAACAGAAAAACAATATCAGTTACCATGTCAGTAGGTCAAACCCCCCCCCCCCCCCCCCATGTGCCTTCTGCATTCCCGGAATTTAACTGACCAAAAAAAAAAGCTAACCGCATTGTTATGGAGTCCAAAAAACAACAACAAACATCATCTAGATCTAGTTCTAAGTCTGACTCTAGATCTCACATTTTGAAGTTTGTATTTGGCTGTGGAAAAAGGACAAATATATATTTAAAAAAGAACGAAGGAAAGAAAAAGGTTTACAATTATTTTTTTTTCCGCCCTCTTTGTATCAGTTGTTTAAGCTTAGTGACTCCCTCCCTCTGCACTGTGATGCCACCCTTACATAAGCATGAATTCCTCCCTCCGCACTGAGAATCTATTGATAGCAAAACCTTACATCAGCACAATGAATCACTCACGTTGCGAACGACAGGAGAGAGAGAGAGAGGGGGGGGGGGGTAAGGGCATTGGGGGGGGGGGGAGGAGAGTCTTAGCAGAATTTATCTTACTTACCAAGACAATTAGGTCTATTATCGGGCCCTGGAGTTTGACTTGATGGACATTATGTGAACAAAGGGGGAAAAAATTCAAAGAGGGAAAAAAAAAGGGGGGGGGGTGTGTCGGTAAGAGAGCCAAGAAAACAGTGTTAAGAGATTATATTGACCAGTAGGTTAAAGATCAATTCCTGAGTCGTAAGTAAGCTGATTTTTTACAAAGCTTATATCAATTCATTCTGTCTGTCTGTCTGTCTGTTCGATAAAAAAGTTTAAGCATGTTTTTTTTTCCTCCCATTCCCTATGCTCGGATCAAGTTGAAATTTCGCACAATTATCTGATGTTATAGACGAAATATGAATCAATACAAAAGTAATCACTTGGACAATTAATTACTGGTCATTTATTTATTTCGTTTAATACCTACAAGGAAAACTACTACTTCAGTATTCACATGTATGGCTAAATTTGGTGGGTTTTGTCCCCTTAAATAACCGTTGAACGCTATTTCTCCCTCACGTGTTCTCCGATCAAGCTCAAAATTTAAACAATTATTTATTATACCTTACAAAACATGAATCAATAAACAAAAATACTGCATTTGTCAATTAATTGTTGGTAATTAATTACTTTGTTTGATATTGAATGAGGGAAAATTACTTATACAGTATTGATAGATATAGTATTAAGGGCGGAGTTCTTCCCTTTTAGCTAAGTTTTTTTTAAAAGGAATTTTATATTTCGCTTTTTTTTAAAAATGCCTTGTTGCAGTAAGGAGATATAGATTTAGATTTGTGAACAAAAATAAACTGTAAAAGCCTTTCCGAGCTATAATCTTTGACCTCGAGGTTTTAATAAGTAATTGTTCACTTTTATTAGGTGAGTGCGTGTCACCATTAGCAAAAAAAAAGTCATTAATACAATACCTTTTATCAGCTTGCAAACTCATGGTTGGAACCCCCTTAGCGGGACACGGATACTGAAAGCGGCTTAACCCCCTCCCCCAGGATTTTTTTCTTGTGGGAAGGAGGAACTTGGGGAGGGGTGAACATTTGTTTCTTTTAAAAAATTATTTGTAAATGGGTCCCTGAAAGCGAATTATAAGCTCTTACAAAAAGTCATAAAGGATGATTTAAAAAAAAAAACTTTTTAAAAGTAATACTTATTTATTAATTAACTTTTAAGTCCTAGCAATGTTATGCCCTCAATTAAATATCCCAGTCTTCACCAGGGTTCGAAACGGGACTTCCGTTCGAAAGCCAAGCGCTTTACCACTTAACCACCGTTGGTGTGTGCACAGCTTGATGTCGGTAAATGCAGTGGCGTAGCTAGGGGTTTGGGGGCCCCTTCATTTTGACATTCAACATCATGACATGAGATAATGGAGTAATATTTAATGTAAAAACAAATTTCGGACATTTATTTGGGGGCCCCCAAATCAAGTGGGGGCCCAAGATGATTTTCATATTTAGGACCCAGCCCCTCCACCCACCCTAGCTACGCCACTGGGAAAATGGAAGCCTGTGCAGGACATTTGTATAGGCTCTCACCCACTTCAAATTTAATAATATTAATAAATCTACTAAGTATGTGATGTTTGCGAAGAAATAATAAGAGTGCCTGCAAATGTCATCTCATTCCACTTATAGCTTATATTTCTTATGCATATGTTATTTTCAAAGTGTTAGCTTTGGAGGTCTCCTATTAAGGGTGAACCCCTATGCGTGCACAGCCTTGCGATGTAGTAAATCCGGTCTTGTATCTGTGTGTGCAATGTATCAGCGTGATACACAACAAACAATGTGCAGAGGGTCAGTTGGCTTATTTCTCTAGTCAAGGGTGGCGTGTAGCGTAGTTTATTGCAGTACTATTTAACAGCGTGACCACAAGTTAATGACACCGCGAGCCTGGAGCGTGTTACGCGTGGTCTAGCTTATTACAGTACTTCATACAGTGAACACATGCTCGTGTGTAACGACAGCAGACTGTATATATATATATATATGTATATATATCACGTGTCAGCACAGTACGCATATAGTGGTGAGCAGTACCAAGGCCTGAATAGGCAGCTTTAAGTGCGCCGAGTGAGCAGAGATTCTATTCAATACTCGAGTGTTGATATTCAATAGGACAGGCCGGTTTTCATTTCTTAAACTCCTTTGTTGAGTTAAGAGAGCTTAAATCACAAGTCGATGACTCCCAGTGTAAAATGAACACTCCGTTGTGTATAAACTTAACACTTTCTCTCCGTAATGATTTACCACATTCTGGTGGAATCAACGCTGGTGTCGTCCGTTAGGAGAGAAAGAGTTAATAGGCTTAGAGTGTGTCTTCAATATCTTCATTAGGAGACGTTTTGGTGACAGTCAGGAATCAAACGTGTGATAGGAGAAACAATACCAGGTTTGGCTGGGCACAACGGTATCAAATAATTTGTTCACCGCTGGGAAATAGAAGATTGAATAGTGCCTTACAAATACAATACCTCACAAGGAAGATAAGATAATAGTTATTAGTTCTCAAGAAAAAAAATACTTTAAAAGAAAGATAAGATAAAAACTTATGAGGACCACGACGGTCGTTTTGGTCCTAATAACCGGCTAGTTCTATTAACCGAATTCAAACTATGTGTTTAATAATACAGTAGTATTGCTGAATAAGAGGATACCCCCGGAAACAAATGGGTCTATCAATATTTCCATCTAACAGACCTTGTGTACCTGTGTTGTATTTGTACCCTTTTTTTCTTCACTGTCTTCATGTTAGTCTGATGAACCGCTGGGGCACCACACATGATGTGTCGGTCGTCTTTTTCCATTCCTCTCTGTCCTTTGCCGTGACTAAAATCTCTATGTCAGGCCCGTCCATTATTTAATGTTGTCTTCCCATCGCTTCCTCTGTCTTCTTCTTTTTCCTGGTACTGTTCCCTGTAGGAAAGTCTTTGCGAGCCCAGAGCATCCGATGATACGCCCATAAAGCAGAGCCTTCAGCTTGGTGCTGGAAATGGTTGTTGCGAGTAGTTTTATGATATTCCACAAACAACTATTTTATTTTGTAACAAAGTATAACCATACACTTCCTTTTCATATTTGTCAAGTACGTAAAATTATTCATATAAGTAAAAGCTATAAAAAAAATAAAGAACGGATCTCCAAGGGAGGTAAGTTCTATATTATTTCCTTATGGAAGGCAAACATATAGGTCTCTTAGGAGAGAAATATTAATGGCCTTCCTATTGTTTTTATAAAATTATATTGTCTACTTAAAGTATGACATGCATGAAAGTAATGATGTCATCTTTTCACTAGTTCACACAGCCATATTTACCCCCCCCCCCCTTTTTTTTTAAAAACATGTCACATGGGCTTGAGAAGCGATTACGTTCATCTATAAATATCTCGCATCATCAACTTGACTAAAATAATTAACAGAACAATGACTTTCTTTATTTACAGCGCTTGCGATATTAAGTGAGTCATTGTGGTAGGAAATGTATGGAAAGATACTGAAATCTTAAGTTCTTGAACTCTTAGGGCTTTACATTTATGAATATTATCAATAGTAATTCAAGTAGATATTACAGCATTCCTTACGTGAGTGCCGGTTGTGTTTTTATTATATATTTTTCTTTTAAATGAAAGCTATACAACAAACAACATAAAATATGGTTTTTAAGAAATTGCATAAAGACGCTTAAAATTTCCAAAAATATTTTATCACCAAGAAAAAATTAACAAGTTAACAAACTCAGAAACATAAATGAATAACTTATTAGTGTTGACTTGAAAAAAGTGTAACTAACTATTTAGTACATTGAATATAAAGTCAACTCTTTTTCTGAGAGAGAGAGAGAGAGAGAGAGAGAGGATAAGAAAGAAACAAGAGAGAGAGAGAGAGAGAGACTGAGGGAGAGGGAGAGAGAGAGAGAGGGGGAGAGAGCGGAGAGAGAGAGAGAGAGAGAGAGGGGGAGAGAGAGAGAGAGAGAGAGAAAGGAAGAGATGGGGGGGGGGCTTTTAGCTCTAGCTCTAGTGTAAGAAAAAAAATCTAGATCTATCTATCTATCTATCTATCTATCTATCTATCTATCTATCTATCTATCTATCTATCTATCTATCTATCTATCTATCTATCTATCTATTTCTCTTCTCTATGTATTAACTGCGTGCCATGAAAGCCTGTTTACCCTAAACTGACTGCGTCCACCATCTTTTCCTTGTCTCTCCTCAAGAAGACAATCTACTTCTGAAGTGTTTACAACCGCGATCAGGGGGGTTGTGGGGGGTGGTTGAGGGGTTGATGACAACGAGACATGTCAATAGTGACACACGATAGAGTTATAAACCCCTTATTACCTACTTGAATGGCAAATAGACCGTATAGCACCAATATAGCGAAACACACATACTCTCTCACTATACGCACTGTTATTCACGCTTTCAGCATAAACAATGTTAACACACATATACCTCTGTGTATTGGCAGAATCGGAATTACTAGTGACTCGTTGGGCTCAAGTCGGTTAAGAACAAGAGGAGATATTTCTGTTCTATATGAGGGAAAATGGAAGACTTTGCCCACATTATGTGATCTAAACAGGGCCGGTCTTAGGCCACTGCAACTCATGCGGTCGCAGTGGGCCCCGCGCTTTCATAGGCCCCGCGCTAATTCTATGTGTAATTATTAAATTGCAAAATATATACGAAAAAGCATGGAAATCTCCTGAATTTTTTTAAAATCTCCTGAAAACTCATAAAAATCTCCTGAAAAATAGTCAAAATTGTAATTTGTGGGTGTCATTCATTGCGGTAAACGCCACTTCTACGCGCGATACAAGAAAAAAGGCATTGTCAGCTTTCATGTAATAAAATGTAATAATCAGGCGAATGTTCACCTTAATAAAGCCACTGGCATATAAATATGACATAGATAGCACGGTTCGTTAAGAATAGTTAATTAGATCGCAATTTTGTTCTTAGTCAAGAATAAATAAAATTTAACGTCAATTTTTTTTTTCTAATACAAAATCTTAAATTTTAACTTATTACCCTTATTTCCACCTAGACTAGGCCCCGCGCAATCAGTTTCACATAGGGCCCCGCAATTGTTAGGACCGGCCCTGGATCTAAACAATGCTCAGTTTAATCAGTAATCAGTTAACCGCTGTCTCCTACGGCATTATAATACTAAGAATCAAACAGAACAAAAGCTTTAAATGACTCAATCCGAGAACATTGTCTTTGACAAGGAGAAAGAGATCAGAGCCAATTTCTGCGCAGTCCGATTCAGGGCAGAAGGGTTTACAAACTAAACGCGATTTTGAGATTGAGAATTAAAGGCCCGCTGGAAAAGAAGACAAGACATACACGGAGACAACGCCGAATGTGGCAAAATATGTAGGTTGCAAACGGTACAGTGTAGCCATGTGAAATACTGCACCCCTCGTTAGTCTGAAGATATGTGCACTAATAGCTGTGATTTATTTTAGTTCCCTTCAAGGGCGTAGCTAGGGTGGGGGAGGATTGTGGAGAATTTGATAATTCCCCCCGGGCTCCCACTTTAACGGACCCCCAAATGAGTGTTTTTGATATTAAAAATTAAATATTACGCAAAATGCTGGGGCCCCCAAAGAGGTCAGACCCCGGGCCCACAAACGTTGGAAAATTCCTAGCTACGCCCCTGGTCACCGTTCTTCTAGAGTCCACTAAAAAAAATTAAGTACACCTTTCAGACCCTGAGATCTATAGGGCAGATGATGTAACGGTCGTCTGTTTCTATTGCCTACCGTTAACGAGGGTGTTCTGTGGCCAGCACAACGACTAAGGCCTTTACTTTCCTCAACTAATGTCAGCTACGTACTGAGAATCCCGAAAAGTAAAAAATCACAGTGATTCGAACCCGAGACTTTCGGTTCGGAGTCCAAGTATTTTATCCCTCAGGCCACCACGCCCCGTGCAAGAATGCACTAAGCAACTCTAGGTTGTGATGAGTGGTCCAGTCAGCGACCCAGATATTCTGCTGACGCACCACATTCTTTCCTTTGTCTTCGTCCAAGTGCAACTCAATGACATCACATAGTCGACGGTCACTTAGTCGCACCGGTAACGTTCGTATACCGTCCCCTCCCCCCCTCTTTATCATCTCTCTGACCGTTTTTTTTTATTATAACCCCCCTTCCCCCCCCCTTCTCCGACATCACCTCCTCCAGCACCCCCCACCTCCAACGTTCGTTTAGTGTGAGCATCAGCAGACGACCTTGAGGGCGAGCGATGAGGTCCGCCGCGTTAGTAATGAGAGTGACGCGTCCCTCCCCTCTCGTACCATATGCTGCAGTGGGAAGAGCATGTGTGTGTTGGAGTGTGTGTGTGTGTGCTTGTGAGGGAGGGGGCTTTACCCTGGTCTTTCCCCTCCACACGAGCGCCCTGTTTTGGGGGTGGGGGTGGGTGGGGGGCATCTTTCTTCTCTTAGTAAGTGAAAGAATTATGGAGAGTAGCGGCCCGTTTGACTTATTGAGATTTGAGTGAGGCGGGAAGAGTTACGTCCCCTGAGCATACACAAAATGTAGAACACTTGTTTTAATATTTGAGAAATAGTTAAAAAAAAACAACAACAAAAAACTTCATTAATAAATTAATTATTAGTCAATTATATCTTTGTACTGTGTACATAACAATAGCGTTACACTTGACCAGTGTTTCCCAAATTGAGGTACTCGTACCCCCAAGAGTACGCGAAGACTTTGGAAGTGGTACGCGATGCACCTTCACAACTACGCAGAGTTTTAAAAAATAGCTATAGTTAGTATTCTGTTCATCAATTAAAGTATGGCCGGGGTGGAGGGGGGGGGCGTAGGGTACTCAGCATTACAAAAATTATAAAAGGGGTACACATAAGACAAAACTTTGGGAAACACTGCACTAGCTAGACTGATGACAAAAATTTTGGATGTGAGGTAATTCTGAAAAAGGTCGCTCTCTTATCAACAAGAGAAGTAAAACAAAAACGACTTGTCTACGTTTCCGCCATGTTGATTTTGAACTCGAGGCTAATGCTGGAGCTGTCAACTCTAAAACGTGCCTACAACTCAGAACCTACGGCTACGTTGTGATCTGTTAAACCACGAAAGTCTAGTCTACCGCTGACTACGTTCTATACCAGTGTTGCCTCCTTTCGATGTGTACGCATAGGTCTAGATTTATATTCTATATAGACCTTTCCATGATTGACGCAGTGATAGTTTCACGAACCGTTCTGCCGTTTCGAAATGATTAGCTTCAAGGACACTCTTTTCACCCATCTCCCCTTTTTCTCCTCTGCTAAGAAAAATCAAATTCAGGATAAGCTGATTCCAACACAACAGTTACAATTATACCGGCGGTAGAACTAATTTAAGCGCAATTCTTTTCCGAGCAAGATTTTTCCCGCGGTTTCTGGCTTGTCCTTGACATTCAGTTGATGGAATCAACTGCAAGAGAAAATGTGTGCTAATCAAAACTTTCGCGCCATGAAACAGCAAACGAATACACAGCAATGCGTGTGTCATGAAGCTTGGCCCTGGAATGAGACGTACTTTAGGTGAACAGATTTACGGCTAGAGTCAACAGCTTGTCCGCTATTGTGGACGAATAAATTGATCAGTTTTATTGAAATTTTGGCCTCTGCAGTATAATGATACTATTAATCATACTGTAATGATGATTTATTGTGCCACTAGGAAAGTCGGTTGGCTAATAGGACATTATATTTTCAGGACAATGTCTGTTGGGTCAATGTCCACTGAATGTCTGATGAGTCAATGTCCACTGAATGTCTGATGAGTGAATGTCCACTGAATGACTGATGAGTCAATGTCCACTGAATGTCTGATGAGTCAATGTCCACTGAATGTCTGACGAGCCAATGTCCAATGAATGTCAGATGAGTCAATGTCAATGTCCACCGAATGTCTGATGAGTGAATGTCCACTGAATGACTGATGAGTCAATGTCCACCGAATGTCTGATGAGTCAATGTCCACTGAATGTCTGACGAGCCAATGTCCACTGAATGTCAGATGAGTCAATGTCAATGTCCACTGAATGTCTGATGAGTGAATGTCCACTGAATGTCTGATGAGTCAATGTCCACTGAATGTCTGACGAGCCAATGTCCACTGAATGTCAGATGAGTCAATGTCAATGTCCACTGAATGTCTGATGAGTCAATGTGCACTGAATATCTGATGAGCCAATGTTCACTCAGTTGCCGGAGATACTTGCTTGGGTTTTAAAAACCTAAGCTTAATTCTTCTGCCTACATTATAACACACATTTTATACTCCTATAGATATTGTAATCTGCATTGAGGCTGCCGGTCGGTATTGTAATCAAGACAGAGGCTGCCTATCTATGTTGTAATTAACACTGAGGCTTCCTGTAAGTATTGCAATTAACACTGCGGCTGCCTGTAGGTATAGCAAATTATACTGAACGTGCCTCCAGGAAAAGAGGGCGCGTATCAAAAACGCTTTAAATGAGGACACCTGGCAGAAAATGGCTTCCGCAAGAGTAAAATGGAGATTTTTTTATTTATTTTACATAAGGCCATTGATTGGACGCATTGGGCGGCAAGCTATCTCCACAAAGCTCTGTCACTGGCAATGTCTGAAGCCTCTTCCCACGGTGTGTCCACTGCTCTGAGGTCCTCCGTGAAATATGGCGGGACATAGCTATGAGACCAAGAAACAATCTACAGCCTAAGACAGGCATTGACGTCGAAATGAGATTTTAAACTGACAACGGTATAGTCTGCCTTGGATGTGGCAAAATATGTAGGTTATAGCTAGGACTAAGTGATTTAATATAAGCTTTGTAAAAGAAGCCTCCTGTTAGTGAAATAATGTCAGTAAAGAAAAAGCATCTGACGAATGGGTTTAAAGTACTGACATCGATGGCCTGCGGCGACCGCAAATTTTTGTTTTTCTTATCCAAACATGTAGCTCGGAAGTAGGGCATTTAGCAATTGCTTAGATGTGAACTTAATGCACTGGTTTGGAATCATAGCTTCATAAATGCTGAGTGTTAATGTTCTGTACTGTTATCACTTTCCAATGACGTCATTCAGGATTTTAGAAGACGGATTACAGCCCGAGGGTAATAGGTTTATGTACGACGGGCGTGTGGTTGGCCCAGATACATTGACAACACAGAACCATATGTTTATTTATGCACATGTATATTTTACATCTGTGTTTGCAATTGTATTGTATTTCCATTTTTTTTGTTCCCTGTGAGAAAGTCTTCTTAGTATTATCAGCGTCAATCAACATCAGGTCTCCTAGCACGTGCCTCAGCACGTGAGCCAACACATATTTATAAGTCGTCCATGTCGTCTGCCACTATTTTTTATGCCTTTCAAGTTGATATCAGCTTTTGAAGTGTGTTTTTGTGTGATGTGTGTGTGTGTGCATTCAAAAGAGAAGAATTGTAATAAAAATATTTAAAAAATGGAGAAAAAAAAAAAAATTTTCAATATACATATATACAGAGAGAGAGAGAGAGAGAGAGGGAGAGATAGATAGGTAGATAGATATATAGATATATAGATAGATAGAGGGGGAGATAGATAGAGATAGATAGATAGATAGATAAATAGATAGATAGATAGATAGAGGGGGAGATAGATAGAGAGAGATAGATAGATAGATAGATAGATAGATACAAAGATAGATACATAGACAGATAGATAGATAGATAGATAGATAAATTGACAGATAGGTAGATAGATAGGTAGATAGATAGGTAGATAGATAGTTAGATAGATAGATAGATAGATAGACAGATAGATAGATAGATAGATAGATAGATAGATAGATAGATAGATAGATAGATGTAAATATATTGTTAAAATGTATAGAGTACAGTAGGCTACAATAACGGAATGCTTAAAGCTCCGCAGAAAAATAAGCAAAAAGGAGGTCCGGAATGATGCTAGCGCTGCGGGTGGTCTGGTGAGTTAATGACTTGTTTATACGCATGACTTTTTTAAACAGACGAGATGGTGATAGACATCTACAGACAGGATAACATTAGACCAAGACCTACATGATAACATTGGATGTAGACCTACGGCTAAGGTTTAAAGTTCTGAAGTCCCTTTTAATAAACAACACTGTTGTTATTTCAAAGTAAAAGTAAAAGTTCTTCCCTTTCAGACCCTTGTGGCTATAGTGCAGATGATGTAAAGGTCATCTGATTCTGTGGCCTACAGTTAACGAGGGTGTCATGTGGCCAGCACAACGACCAACTGCCTTCACTTTTCACCAACTATCGTCAGGTACCCATTGGAGCTGGGTGAACTCAGAGGCTTCCGAGGATTCCGAAATTAAAATCCCAATCTTCACCATGGTTCGAACCCCGTACCCCGGTTCGGAAGCCAAGCGCTTTACCACTCAGTCGTCACGCCTCACTGTTATTATTTACTTGGGTCAAATACAAGAAATTTTCGGGATATTTATGGGTGTTTGTGTAAAGAATTTGTTCAATGAGGTAATAAAACCAGGGATGGAGTTGTCGGACTTAATCTCTCGTCCATCTGTTGAACAGGGTTGCGACAAGGAACCCCCAAGGGCCCCCCATTCTTCCCAATAATTAATTCGATCTACCACCCAAGCCCCCGATTTTAAGTGTCTTTTGATCTGCCTTGAGCGTCATTGAAAACTCCACGTACTTCCAATCTGAAGAGTTCAAATCTAGTTTACAACTTGCTCTGTCTGTCTGTCTGTCTGTCTAACTGATACAACTTTCGTACACGTTATTTCTCCCACATCATTCTTGAATAGAGATGAATGTTTGCACAATTATTTATTGCCCATTAGAAAACATGAATCAATCGAAATATTGATTAATTAATGTATCAATTAGTCGCAATTAATTAATTTTGTTTTTATAGAATATAAAAAAGACACTTACCAACTAAAGGAAAAAAAGCCTTGTGTAGAGAATAACACGGAGAGGAATGGAGAAAGATGGTCAACAGATCTTGTGTTGCGCCTTAACGGTTCCTTAGACTAAGGGATGGTTGATGGGTAAGTGAAGATAAGGGTGTTATGGAGTGTGTGTGTGTGTTTCCAAGGTGACGGTGAGAAAAAGTCAGCGATTGGTTGGTGGCGAAGCAGTGAGGATGACGAAATAGGGTCTAGCGTCATGCAAATGTGACGACTCAGGAATAGGAAAAACGGAGAGACGTGTTTTTGTACAGAGTTAGATTTTGTTGAAGAGACCGATTAAGGCACATTACAAGATTTGTAGACCGTCTTTCTTCATTCCTCTCTCTCTTTTACCTAGTATAGAACCTCTTTCAATAGCAGGCTTGTCAATACTTTTATGTTGTCTTCCCATCGCTTTCTCTGTCTGCTTCTTCTTCCTTTTTTGCCTGGTACTGTTCCTTAAAGGAAAGTCTTTTGCGAGCCATGAAGACCTTGTAGTATGATCGTAGAGTTTTAGTTAGCGTTTTTTTTTTTACAATAGTGAACAAGTCAACATGGGGTCCCATTGCTGTAGTAACCTTGTTGCTAATCTCTTCGTTAGTGATGCGGTCTTTAAGTGTGATACCTAGGATCCTTCTGTAGCATCTCGATGCCATTGTTAGGATCCTTCTGTAGCATCTCGATGCCATTGTTAGGATCCTTCTGTAGCATCTCGATGCCATTGTTAGGATCCTTCTGTAGCATCTCGATGCCATTGTTAGGATCCTTCTGTAGCATCTCGATGCCATTGTTAGGATCCTTCTGTAGCATCTCGATGCCATTGTTAGGATCCTTCTGTAGCATCTCGATGCCATTGTTAGGATCCTTCTGTAGCATCTCGATGCCATTGTTAGGATCCTTCTGTAGCATCTTGATGCCATTGCTGGGAGTACATCAGTCTGACTTTAATGTCGAGGACAATGCCTTACTCTTTCTATACTTAGACTTAAGTCCCCTAGCCCGTTCGGCGCATTGGGCTGCAAGCTGTCTCCACAAAGATCTATCACTGGCAATGTCTGAAGCCTCTTCCCACCTGGTGTCCACTGTTTTGAGGTCCTTCATGAAGGTGTTGCGCCAAGTTATACGAGGACGTCCCTGTTTGCGCTTTCCTCATATTGGCCTCCATGTCTTTTATATACTATTATACTGTTATACTATTATTATTATTATTATAGCTTTTATATAGCGCTACTTTTATGCTTATAGCATGCTCAGAGCGCTATGGTTCATTTGTGGACCAGTGGAGGGGGTATCTAGGAGTTGGTTTTCCGTGCTGCCTTTAGGCGCTCAGTAAACACAACTCTACCCGAGTCGGGTGTCGAACCTCGAGCCCCCTTCTAGCCGAGCGCACTTGGCCCCTCTATCACGCTTTCCACATATTATACTATTATACTATTGTACTCTTACTACTAGGTTTATTTCAAGTTAAATTTGTCTATTCTGTAAAAAAAAAAATTATGTTTTTTTTTTGTTTTAAAAGTAAGTTAGCTCAAATTATTTTAAGTTCTTCAATTACAAATACAATACGCCTACATCGGTTTAATATTATGAAGCAATCTTATGCTACAAGTCAGCGACGACCAACAGGAAAAGAGATAAGACCTGCGTAGAGAATAGGACAACAATAATTGAAAGATATCTAGAGCAGAATAAAATTATGAAGGGTTACATGCACGGATTATCTCAAACACTATGTATATCAATTATAAAGAAAACTTTGTATAGGATTGACGAATGAACGCTGCCATTACAACCACTGTTATCAATGATTTCTTTTCTACTGAAATAAGTTTCCCTTATGAAAGTAAAGGTAAAATTATTTGTTGAATCTATATAAACATAACAGAAGTCAATACAAGTCTTGCTTTTTTTTTTTTTTTTTAAAGTTAATTCTGGAGTTTCGGTTTACAAAGAAAAAAAAACCGTCAAGGGGACACAACCACGTAAGTCAGCAAAACCAAAAGCGTACGTGTTTCTTTTTTTTATTTCAATATTTTATTAATTTCTTACATTTGTGTGTGTGTGTGTATACCATGAATGTGAACTTCCGTGCTCTAAACTACAGACAGTAAAGAAATGAACACGTACCCCCCAGGCCCTTTGCCCTTCCTTGAGTTTTGTCTTCCACCCTTTGCAAAAAAAAAAACAAAAAAAAAACAAATATGTTCAAACCGCAAACCACGTGACAGAAACCTTGCGCTCAGAATCGTATAACCCTTTCCGGTTTATTGTCAAGCAGAATACTTTGGCCCACTGGACCACACTTTTACATTTGAACTAATTTAGCGCTAAACAAAAGTAGTGAATGCATGGAATATGTCAGTGGTGTAGCTAGTATGGGGGGAGGAGGGGGGAGAATTTGAATATCTCTCGGGCACCCACTTGAGGGGAGCACTCTAATAAGTGTTTTTTACATTAAAAATTAAATATTACGCAAATTGCATGTTCCCCCAAAGAGGCCAAGCTCTCCGGGCCTTCACACGATTGGAAATTCCTAGCCACGCCCCTGGAATATGTTCTGTTCTGTAAACCCTCCAGTGTTTGTTCCCGTGTGCATATTCAATCTGCGATATGTTGTACATAATTCTCTGCTCGTTGTATTTATTCATGCCGCTGAAATGTCACCAGTACTAAAACATTAAATATTGCATTAAATAAATTGACATTACAACAAATTGGGGAATAATGACATCTCGATTATAACACAGAGCTCAGAATATCTCCCGAAGGTGGAGGCGGACGAATTGTTTACGAATTTATTTCCTTATGTTAGTAATACATACTAATTATTTATATTTCAACCTAATTTATATTATTTCTGTCCAGGGCTTTTGCAAGAGAGGACTTGAGCCTCTCAAGCCCTCACTCTAATGGAGCTTGATGATGATGATGATGATGATGATAATGATATTGCTATGTTAACCGATTCCTATATTATGTCGTTCTCCTGTTGGCCGATTGGGGGAGGGCCCTTTCCCACCCAAACCCCTTGAGTGGGGGCGGTCCTACTTTTATAGAAAAATCATAGTTTCTGAACAAAATTAGATTTTTAGCAATTAATATATACATTTTATATTATGTCGCTTCCCTTCTGGTATCTTGGCCGATTCGGTGGGGTAAAGGGGGGGGCGATTGCGTCTACTGCCCTCCCCACTCTAGCTCTCTGAGTGGAGGGGGGGGGCGGCGGACCCATTTTTATGGAGAAATCATAGTTTGTGAACAAAAATGGTTGAATATCTATATAATATAGGCTACGTATTGATATGTGAACCCATTTGTATATTATGTCGCACCACACTCTATGTATCTTAAATGTATCTTATCTTTTCAAGGAACAAATTGGTTTATTTGCAATGTATTAAAGACCTATAAATTCATATTAGAATATTTTCAAGTAAAACATTATTCAAAGATCCTTTTTTAATCGGATGAATAATGAGCTTTAGGTCAGGAGAATGCGTTTCTTCAGTAAAGAATGCAAGAAAACGCTTTTGGCGTCGGGGCTTCGCCCCGAATCCCACTGATGAATAATACGCTATAGATGTCAGGAGAATACGTTTCTTCAGTGAAGAATGCAAGAAAACGCTTTAGGCGTCGCACGTTATGCATAGCGTTAGGGTTTACTGGGCGTTAGGGTTAATGTTTGTCTAAGCCCTGTTATAACTTGACAAAAGGGAAGGATTTTACTCAGGTGTTACAATATGTTTGAGGCCAAGGTGACACCTATGCTTTTAATGTGATTGTCACGAATAGTTGGTTGATATTACGATGAGATTGCGTTGATCAGACTCTACGTTTTTAATGTTCTTGTTACTTATATTATGACACAATTGCACAACATTAGGATTTTAAAACAATATCCCGGAGATACTACTTCAAAACATAAACTCAAAACTGAAATCTTCTTTTAGATAAATTTTTATTCTTGCGCTTGGAATCACTTTAATAATATACACACTAAATAAATGTACAATACAATTTAATTTAAATTCATTTACTCTAGTCGCAGATTTCTTTCGAAAATAAATATGCAAGACTTTAAATACAACCTCTAGCCCCCTTCTAGCATCATCCAAACTATTTTTAGATCTTACGGAAAAACCTTTCATTGTTTTAAATTGGCATTACTTGTCAATAACATACAACCATGACCTTGCGCTGCAAATATTTAATCTAAAAAAAAATTAGTGCAATAGCTGCTTTATGTTACGTGACCATTGGCCAGGATTGAGAGAATGGCTCTTCATCGACTTTCTGCATCCGAAGCCCCCTCCCCAGTAAACTAGATTCAGTATTCTTATAATGTACCTCCAGCATGTGAATGATAATGTCATCATTGTATTTTTATTGAATGATGCTTGACAATGTCATTGTTGTGCCTTTATTGACTGATGCCTTGACACTGTCATCATTGTAATTTTATTGACTGATACTTTGACAATGTTAGGGTTAGATTTTGTTTTCTTTCTTTAATACACTGACCTTTGAACTCGTTACCATATTATCAGGTTAATTACTGCCGGCCTTGCCTGAAGGTCGTTCTCTTCCACAAGACCTGTCACGTTTCCTGAATTCTGTGCAGATCTAGTTCAATGCACGTATTTAATATTAGTGCTCCTGGCCAACTAATTTCAGGAACTGAAAGCTATAACTGGGTCTGTTCACAAACAGGGTCAAGGCGGAGCGAACGTGAAGGACTGGTTCCGGTGCAGTCGTTCCAACTGTAAACGTCTGGAGGTTGACTTCGTTCGACCTTGACGTTGTAAGAATGGAAGGCAACATAAACATAACAATTAGTCCGACTGCTAGTGATGATTAGACATATTTAACATATGGTCTGTAGGAACTTATGATATTGGAAAGGAATAATTTTTTTTTAAAAAGATAGCGATGATGTACGTAAAAGGTTAAAGAGGAGAGAGAGATAGAGGGAGAGAGAGAGAGAGGGAGAGAGAGAGAAGCTTAGAGTCGGTAAGAGAAAGTGGTAGCGAAAAAATGATTGATCTCAGTTATATGCATGAGTATATCTACCATTCCCTTCACGCTAAAACTTTATTTTAAAGCACCACCACGCCGATGTTATAATGGTCACAAGAGAAGTTAATCGGAACAATTTGACAATATTTATTCAATCCTTTAAAAAACGAAATGACATAATTCTGTATAAGATTAATTGTCAGGATTATTTTATAACATCATTGTCTTCTTAAACAGTCCACTTTGTTAGATTCCGTTTCGGTCTCACGCAGACATATTCTTCGCTTATAAAGAGGGCAGTGTTTCACTTGGTCACCTCGTTCCAGCTGTGACCTAGATATTTTGTCACGGAAACGTTGACAACGCCCTTCTCATGCCAATTCAAGCTCTCTTTTCTGTTTTAGGCGGTACGTTCTTCAAATTCGTAATAGTCTTAATAGTCTATTTTCTTCAGCTGTCTAACTCCCCGCCCACGGGGGGCACCGTCTTCTACTTCTCTCCCTCCCCTACCTTCAACATTTAAAAGTCAAATTTCGGTTATTTGTTCATATTTTTTCTAGACTATGGCTTCCTTCAGTTCTAAGAAATAGATTGGCACATCAATAGGAGGACGACGTGAGTGCCTGAGCACTGGGCACTGGCTACAGTGGGAGCGTTGCTGCCCACACATCATGTCTCCTCACAGCTGTTGGGTCCAAGGGAAGGCAGCAGACGATATACTTTGAGGAACGAAGCTTCTCAGGTTCTGCCACAGTGTGCAACAAGCTGCTTAAGTGTCAGAGGCTCGTGGTTGGGAGTTCTAGATGACACGAACACGGTTTATCTACTTCATTAGGGATGTACAGGTACATGTCAACATGTGAAGTTATGTTTCCAGAATGTTCTTCGCTTATTTTTCATAGTCTTCCTCTCTCTCTCTCTCTCTCTCTCTCTCACTTTCACTGTTTATGTCTGTCTATCCCCGCTGCGGGTAGGAAGAGGAAACCATGTCTCGTATTCTTTACGACTGCCCCAGACTTGATGATCGCCGTCAGGACAGGTCTGGGAAACCAGAACTTCTTGACCTGCGTGGTGACAGACACGCATTCTGCAAAAACATCAGAGTTTCTGTTCAATGGTTTTAGCAAAAGAGGATTTAAGTCTTCTCAAGGTCTCACTCGGAGTTTGATGATTATCTATCTATCTATCTATCTATCTATCTATCTATCTATCTATCTATCTATCTATCTATCTATCTATCTATCTATCTATCTATCTATCTATCTATCTATCTATTTATCCACTATCTATCTATCTATCTATCTATCTATCTATCTATCTATCTATCTATCTATCTATCTATTTATCCACTATCTATCTATCTATTTATCCACTATCTATCTATCTATCTATCTATCTATCTATCTATCTATCTATCTATCTATCTATCTATCTATTTATCCACTATCTATCTATCTATCTATCTATCTATCTATCTATCTATCTATCTATATTTGTTTCGTATCGTATCATCATAAAAAATAACATAAAGCGCTCATGATGAGAGTTATTAATTTTACAGCACCCAGAACAATATATGTATATGTGGTAATATTCATTTACCACTTCCTCTGTCTTATTTTGCCAATAAACACATAAACACACACACACACAAACGCACACACACACATAAACACACACACACACAAACGCACACACACACATAAACACACACACACACACACACACACACTAGAAAGAAAACGTTTGAAAAAAAAATATGAATGAAAAAATGTTTTTGTCAAGTATGGAAGCTTTGCGCATGACAGGAAGTTATCGCCTTCCGTTTCGACAGGAAACGGTAAGAGAGGGAAGTGAGATGGAGTCGGAAAAACTTTAGAAAGTGAGAGTTACGCTCCTTTGAAACCATTTATATTTCTGTAGTTTTAATTTTGTATAATTTCTCCCTACAATCATTAACTATTGGGTGAGCAAAAGACTAAATGCTTAAACCCGGGAAAATACAGTATTGCATTTACATACTATTTTTAAGTCAAGGACATTGCTTCTGAAGCAAGAATGACTTTTCGTTATTGACTATGAGAAATAATGTCACAAAACTATATGTTAGGCTTTGAAAGCGTGATGTGATGCAACATTGAATGACTATTTCAAGCCTCGTGGTGCCACCAACCAATGTTTTTACGAGCGAGACGAAACGATTTACTTTTTGTTAAGACTTTATCTTAAACAAAGGCTATTTTTAAGCGTTTTGAATCAACAATTACAGGGCATTTCGATTCTGTTTCTGAAAGTCATACGTAAGAATGATAACAGGGATGTGTGTGTTTAAAGGTTGCAAGAAGTGGATTGTTTAAGTTATCTCCATATGTCCCTCAGAGAGCCCTGCGCTCAATGGACTCAACGCTTCTAGTGGTGCCACGTTTCTCCCTCAAAAGCTACGGTCTGCGGGCTTTTTCAGTGCACGGACCAAAGGTTTGGAACTCACTAACCATTTACCTCAGACAGACAACATGCTACAATACAGTCAAGAAAAAAACTATCTATTTAATACTAATTTAGATTAGTTTGTCATTTTAGCTCTCGTGTTTATGTTTGTAATATTATCACAGCGCCTTGAGCCTACATTTTGTTTGTTAGCAGTGCTCTATAAATTAAATTATTATTATTATTATTATTATTATTATTATTATTATAGTCCGATTTACTAATTGATACCCCCCAGCAGGGAGAAAAATACATTTTACTTTCATTCTAGACAACTTTGTCTGCATGTTCATGGCGTGCCTGATTGTTTTGATCGGTTTATACGATGGTATGGCTGCCTGGTCGTGTCGTTTGCGCCCTAGACTGTCGTCTCTAGGGTCTTGGTTTCGGGCCTCCCAGCAGACTTAAGGGTGAATTTGGGCTATGATGTAAATGTCTTCAACCTAGACCATTCGTTATAGAGGACCTAAACAGTGGCCTGCAACGTCACAACCTGAGGGCAGTTTAGACCAATAGCTCGTCGTGATACAGACTTTTTATTGAATGACATAGGTGCCTCAGATTTTTTTTTATTTTTTATTTATTACAATTTCACAGAACGGGTTTAAGTTTTCAATTTTGTCTCGCCGATTATGAAATATGTATTTCAGAAACAATTTGTTAATTTTTTATTCGTTCTATTTTAACTTTTATTTTATTTGAATAATTTTATAGTCATATATTGTTATTATATATTAAAAGAGAAAAGAATGTTTGCCTTACTATAAAACTTTAATTCGACAAATTCAATAAAGAAAAAAAAAAGCAGAAGAATTAAAAAAAACACACACGCGCGCACACACACACACAAAGACCTAAATCTATTATCTAATGTCAAGTTTCAAGACTAGTCAAACGGTTTTGATTTCCATAAGGGCATACATACATACATACATACGTACATACATACATACTCCTTACATTCTACTTTATATATTAGATATATGTGTAAAACATTCAGTTGTGAGGAATGTGACCACGGAATCTGACTACGTAATGTGACTACGGAATCTGACTACGTAATGTGACTACGGAATCTGACTACGTAATGTGACTACGGAATGCTGCATGCTCTATCAAGAGGGCCGAGCAAAGATACTAGCCCTAGAACATCACTTAGAGACCAAGAAATACCTGATCTGAGAACTACAGCACAGTTTATCACAGATATAAAACAGGGCATCTTAACCCTCAGACTTAATCAAGTGTTTTATTTGTTTCGTTGACATAATGCACTACAGGCCATGAATGTTAAATGTGACATAATGGACGTCGCCAGTTCAAAACCTAATCACCCATGTTGCCAATCGTTTTATTTTCAGTCACAGTACGGGCACAAACGCAATCGCCTGGTCTAGAATAATCACTAGTCTAGAATAATCACTAGTCTAGAATAATCACTAGTCTAGAATAATCACTAGTCTAGAATAATAATACATTCCTGGACTAGAATAATCCTTCGTCTAGAATAATCCCTTTAATAATGAAGTCAACTTTTCAAAGCCAAATAAACAAAATTGGTTTTAAACAAAATTTAGATTAAAAAAAAAAAAAAAAAAAGAAAAGAACAATTTTAGAGAGTGGGCGATTTCATATCTAAAATGTCAAAATCTCAGTCTTCACCGAGATTCGAACCCAGCTACGGAAGCCAAGCGCTTAACCACTCAGCCACCGCTCAACAAAAAAAATTTAGCATGTGTAGTTTTCGCTTCAGTTCCTGTAAACTAAAAGCTTCCAGGACTTATATGACCTATCGACCTTTCAATATTAATTTTTTAATTGCCTAAAAATATCTTCTTTTTTGTTAGCCGTAGTAAACAGATTTACAAATCAGGGTCAGTGAGTTCAAACCGAAATTCAAATTTAGAAACTCAAATCCACTGTATGGGGGGATACTCTAGTTCATTTAAACGGCGTTGTAATTATTTTATTTTGTACTTTTAAGTGCTTAGTAAAACTTAAAAAGAGTTCAAGTGTTTGTAATGACGATAGAAATCTGTTTGGGTTTGGTCTTGAGTTTATTACGTTTTGCTAAACATTGTGTGGGCAGTTGAAAAGTAGCCAAGTATATTTTACTTACAAAAACAGTGTTAATAATGGTTCTCAAAGTAATTCAGCTTGAGAGGGACCAAAGCAAGTTTTAATATAGAGAATTACTTGATACTTTTTTTTTTAGTTCTCGAAATTTGGAAGTACGGATATCTAGGTCTAGCTTAGATATTTCTTAAGGAGATTCATGTTAATATGGGTCGTCAGTACGTTAAAGCTCCAGTCAGCTAGTCCAACTAAAACCTTGAAGGTTTATACCGGAAATCCTGCACCCAGGCAATGCTGCCAGGACATAGACAATGGCTGCCTGGTCGAGAGGTTTGCGCGCTGGACTGTCGTTCGGACTTATCGATGGTCCTGGTTCAAACCCTGCCGCCCGCTCCCATCCCCCTTCGTGCTGCGAAAGGTTTGGACTAGGAAGTAGAATATCCTCAACTCTGAAGTAACATCCGAAACATGTCAAACATTTTACAAACAAACATTATACAAACAAACATTTTACAAACAAACATTTTACAAACAAACATTTTACAAACAAACATTTTACAAACAAACATTATACAAACAAAAATTTTACAAACAAACATTTTACAAACAAACATTTTACAAACAAACATTTTACAAACAAACATTATACAAACAAACATTTTACAAACAAACATTTTACAAACAAACATTTTACAAACAAACATTTTACAAACAAACATTATACAAACATTTTATCCTTTGATTGATGGCTGCCTGGTCGTGCGGCATGCGTTTGGTCGTCTGGATGGTCCCGCGTTCATACCCTGCCCGCTGCCATCCTCCATCGCGAGAAGGCAGGTTATCTTCAACTCAGCATGATCATGCGAAACATGTAAAACATTTAAAAACTATTTTACAAACACTATACTAGTGGTGTCTTTGACAAGCTCCGATAAGGCCTGGAATTATAATTATTTCTTGGTTTCCAGTGTCTCATACCGCCTCTCCCTCTTCCACCAATTCAGTCTTATGTCAGCAGTCCTATTGACAGTTCCCTATTCATTCTTCAGAAACCAAACAAGCAACATTAAAAAATATTATAAAACAAAACAATGCAAATGTTGTCAAATAGAGGATAGCGTATTCACGTTTGATAGTGACAAAAAAAAAAATAAAAAAAAAAAATTAACCTATATGGGGATGTAAAACTAAAAGATTGAGATCTAATGGAAAACAAAATGTGAGTTTTATTTTTGGTTCTCGCCCTCACTGAATGTCAAGTGTTGACTGCAAGGTCAGTCGTGAATTACAATCCCTTGTCGACTGTCTCATGACCACTCAATATCCTGAACATAGACAAAGTGCTTTCAAACTTAAGTTCCTGAGATCTCTTCACGCGTCATTGAGCTTTCTATAATTAGATGGCAGTCACGTGGTAAAACAAAACAAAAAATGTAGAAACAACTTTCTCTTTAGAGAAAGAGAGATTGCAAACCTTTTAACTCTTACATTTTAATGTTTTTAAACTTGAGAAATATATATATATAAAAGTTTAAATAAAACGACATCTCTTATTTCTGATTTGACATCATACCAGTGGCGTAGCGACAATGATGTGAAGGCTCATTTTGAGTCCAATCGTCATATTAGGTCTCAACACAACTATGGTTTCACTAATAGCTCGTTGCCACAGGACAGGTCTGACGTGTAGGCCCACTATAACGATTGGCTTCTGTTCTTTGCGCCTTGACCCACAGCCTAACAACGGAAAAACAATTTGTTAACTGTTAGAATTTAAATATTTCCAAATCTTACATAATTTTACTTAAGACCATTGTATATTTTGGAGGCGCGGTGGCTGAGCGGTAAGGCGCTTGGCTTCCGAGCCGGGGTCCTGAGTTCGAATTCTGGTGAAGACTAGGATTTTTTATTTCGAGATCTTCGGGCGCCTCTGAGTCTAACCAGCTCTAATGGGTACCTTAAATTAGTTGGGGAAAAGTAAAGGCGGTTGGTTGTTGTGCTGGCCACATGACACCCTAGTTAACCGTAGGCCACAAAAACAGATAACCTTTACATCATCTGCCCTATAGACCAATAGGTCTGAAAGGGGAACTTTACTATTTCTTTTATTTATATTTATGTTCTCAAACTATTATGATCTATTCATTAAAATAGCAAAATAATAAATCGGTGTACGGTAAATCACGGTAAATTCAAAACGAGGCTTGGGATCCATGGTTGACTAGCGACATTGACTTTTCAAATGACCCGAAGATTGAGAACCTCGTTCTGGTTTAACTCCTGTGAAACGTGTCTGCTTTGTGTGTTGTTTTCTTGGTGACGTAATCTCACATCTGACTCTTTTGGGCCCACTCACTCTGACCTGAGGAGGTGTGGGGAGGAGGAGGGGGTGCTAACATCGTATTCCTGAACCCGGGCCAAGGGTTACACTGCTACTTCACTGCATAGTATCAAACTTTGTTATTTAATCCAAATGTGTGTGTGTGTGTACGTTCCTTATAGAAATCAACATCGTTTGACCAATGTGGACACTTTGCTTGAATGTACATCCAATGTAGAGGCCTTAATCTATATTTAGACATTATGCCTCCAATCAGGGAGGAAAGGACGATCTCATTAGAGCTCCAAGCTCTCTCCACAGAGATCTGTCTTTGGTGACTTGCACAGCCTCTTTCCAGCTGGTGTCTACGGATTCTACGCTTTCCTCTTAACGGCTTCGTAAATGTAATAAAAGAATCAATTAAATAATTTAAAATTAATAATAATAATAATAAAGCGTCTATGGAAATTGTCCAAAATAACAATATACCCCATTGTTATATAAACCGAGGGGATAATAACAACTGATCTCACAGACTCCTTCAAGGCCCTTAACATTCCTAGGAACATCCTCGTTGCCTGTCAGAGGGCGGTACTGCTGCAGACCTGCCACATCACCAGAAAGTTCCTCAGTGGAAACTGTTAAAGGGACTACGATGAATTTTGTTTCTCTTTAGCGAAACTCGACCCTGGCAGCGCCAGAGAATGACTACTCGTTCATTTCTAACATAATAATAATAACTACATCAGCTGTATTAGCTTTAAAAAAACACACACTTTTTAGAATAAACTCGTGCCGTGCCCCGTGAGTATCTGATATCTAAATTATGCAGACTTTTGGCCACAAACATTTCTAGCACCTATCACAACCAATACGTGTCTTTGTGTAATAAACATGTGAAGAATTGGAAAATGAAGTAAAATACTTGAACTTTTGTGTTTATGAGAATTTAAAGAGATTTTCACGTTTATTTCTTTTTAACTCTTTCTCTCCGTAATTATTTTCCTCATTCCGACAGTAATATTCATTTTGCTCATTTGTATTTCACTATCCTGTTCTGATTAAACTTCAAAAACTTTTTGTTTGCTATTAGAAAATGTTGTATTTGGTATCAAATTATAGGAAAATGGCATGCTCTTTTTTACACAACACAAATTAAAGTTTATAAATTTAAAAAATCAATTTAGTTTAATGGGGTCAAAACAACGATGACATCGTCGATTAGGAGAAAAAGAGTTAAAGCAACTATGACAAAGAATAAAATTTCTCTATTTATCCTTGACAAGTGTAGAGATTACATGTACTCTTATAAATTAAAAACAAGAACATTCAGGGAGAAAAAAAAAGATAACTTCCAAGGGTATACACAGCACACATTTAAACAATACCTTTAAGTCTTTGTTTATTTATCTTTGGTTAAGCGCATTTTGATGCTGCATTTCTCGGGCTAAAGGTTAAACGCGAACTCTTGACAACCGTCCAATGATTTCCAGTGTCCGGATGTCGATATAGAGTTCTTCCTGAGGGAGTCTTCGCCCTGAGTTGTTTCGTCTTGTAAAGTCAGTGTGACGTCATAAGGTCAAAGGGACTTGGCCCCATCGTTACGACGGTCTGCATGACTCATCTCTCCGTCCAACGGACCTAAACCGCTCAGCACTTGGATCTAGTAGCTCAAAATAGACGTTTGACAAAAAGGCGCTCTATTGTCTATCGTTTAAGTGAAGTGTGCCTAAATATAGGCCAGAGAAAAACATCACTTACAATGACATCAGCAAGATACACAAGTGTCGACATTTAGTGTCGACCTTCTTTAATTGGTGAGCTACTAGAGATCATCTTAGGCAATTGAGATAAAAGCCTGGACGTTAGCGTTTGGTTGGAACAATGTCGCCCACACTAGAGCCTATCCCCCCCCCCCTTCCACGCAGCTGATGTGTCAGATGGAGCGGCAGGAACTGATACAGTTTGAGATCCGTGGCGACATAGGTTCTCACTGGACGAGGTACTGTGTGCTATACAGCTCCTAATTTTTACTCAGGGGTGACTCCCGAAAAGGTTCCAATGTTTGGATATATCTGAAAGGCAGCAGAGAGGTTTGAGTTCAGAGTTTTCCTTCTCCTGTGTGGGAAGCCTGCCAAAACTAACGAGCCCTCCAGCACGAGGTTTACTAGTTTACCACCAGTTTACCTGAGTGCTTCTCCTGTCAGTCAGAACAGTTCCTATCTAACAGTTAAACCTCACGTGAAGGCCAGGAAAGGAGTTGGTTGACGTAATGCCTTTGGTATGACGAGGATATTTATGCGTACTGACCTGATCCGCCATTGTGTTTGTAATCCAGTGTAACAATACGGTGCGTCTGCTGTTGTTTCCATAAAATAAACTGTACCATTTTAAAATTGTTAACATTTATTTTTTCATGCATTAAACAAAAATGCCTTGTTGGGATAATGCATATCAAGTGTATAAAGAATTTACTTTACAGCCTTATCACATTTACCATTAATACATCTGTTCTACTATATCTTTCATTGACATGACACAATACGCATACGCACAAGAGGACCATCCCTGGGGAAAGGCGATAGAGAAGACAGTTGTCATTAAAGAGCCCATGTCATTACAGTTGATTACAGCGAGTAGATAGCTCAGGTCGTCAGTGTATGATTTTGCAGAATGTACAATTTGCCATTTACCAAGACTTTAATATCTGGTACCAAATCTGTTAAATAATATTTGTCTCAGTTTATGTTATTTGTGAATATGAAGGTCCTCGGGCACAATTTGACGTGAGCGATGTAATTATCTTCTTTCTTTGAATAACATTGTTACTATTACAACTAGACTGGCTCCTACCGAGACCATGGTCCGGCCACTGATCAGGCTAATAACGTTATTACTATTTATAGTTTAATACCTGTGTCTAGTGTAAAATATCAATATTGCACTTAACTGTGCCTCATAATCACATTTCACACCGAGCAATCTGAAGGTCGTGAGTTCAATCCTCACCCGGGGCATGTTTTTTTTTTATCAAGTTTTTTTATTTTCCAATTGCTATATCTTATCCAATTAGTAAATGTTAATTTTTGTTTAGTTAAAAACCTTAATTTGTTATTTTAATTCTTCAAAAAAAAAACGAACCCCCCACCCAAAAAAAAAAAAAAAAAAAAACCGCCTTTAGTTTTCAAATAAAACTTTTTATTCGAAATGTGTGAAAAAAAAATCCGCATTAAAAGAATAAAACAAAGTGAGGACAATGCTTACTAGAAGTTAAAAAAGAAATGAGTAGGACAATTTAACTAGGTCAGTGGTATCACTTAAAGCAGACGACATTGACGTCACTTGGTAACTTTCCATTTCGAGTATTTCTCTCAATCAAATCACTATCTCCCAAAAAATCAAGACTATTTCTAGCCACCATCAAGTCAAAATGTGCTGAACATAAAGACTAACAGTGTACGTGTCTATATCTGTGCTTGGGAACGCTTCATACAATCTAACCCGTCAAAATTAGGGATGGTTTTCAAAAGCTTGATAGAAAATACGTTGTCTTGTCTGAACGTTTGCTTGTATAAGTTTCATCTTGACGTCAGCGCGATATATATCTCGAGTTTCTATGCAGGTCCTTGTTGGTAGAATTTTCCCCTTTCATCGCTGCTTAGCAATCTTACGACTTTGATATCCGTCGAGCCCATTTCTAAATTTGAGAACTTTTTAAAATTGAGTAATATTTACAAACATATCGTGCCCAATTTTTTGTTCTTTAGAAAGTGGAGGAGCTTCTATTGAGACAGAAATCACGTTATAACAGTGACGACTTTCTTCTGGCAGAATACAGAGCTAAAACCATCCCGGAAGTGAATGTATTTTGCGTTATGCTTAACTTGTTTCGGATGTTCATTTGAGAAGAGTATTAACTCTTTCTCTCCGTTATTATTTTTCCACATTTCGAACGAATTCTTCACTTGGCTCATTATTATCTCACTACCCTGTTATGAATAAGCTTCAATTGGTTTGTTGTTTGTTACCAGAAAATGTTGGATTTGGTATAGAATTAATGGGAAATGCATTATCTTTTTATATATAATACAAAGTCAAGTTTATAAAATTAAACATTAATTTAATTTAATGAGATCAAATCAACGACGGTATCGTCGATTAGGAGAGAAAGTGTTAAATCAAGTCCCAAACCTCCCACAGGGTTAACTCTTTCTCTGCTTAATTATTTACCACATTCTGGTATCGTCAGTTAGAAGAGAAAGAGTTAAAACCCGGGACCGTGGAGAAGATATTCTAGAAAGCTTACAACACGACCATACCGTTGAGCACAGCGAGAGTGATCATGGACTGAACTATGTCTAAGATTTTATTTATGTAAATTCTTTAGCATAATTTCTGTCTGTATGAATGTTATTTATAAGAAATTAAAACCGTTTGACCAATCTTGATGAAGCTAGACATGAATGTTTCTTAGATCATTGCATAGACCATAGAATTTGTAAGAACCTCTGTCTCTAGAGAGTAAATTAAGAAAAAGTTTTTACTTTGGTTGTATTGGCTTTATTTATTTATTTTTTAGGATAAACCCTCGAAACGCCGGGTATTTAGCTAGTCTGGAATACATTAGTGACGTCAGGCTTGACCATTCATTGTCATGGAGATGTGTCCTTTACAGGTTCATTCTTTTTGGTGGCTCCACACTCTCTTGTTCTAACGACCCTTTCTGAGCGCTCCCAGTGCTTTAAATGCTGTCAGAGTCACTCAGTTTTTGTATAGCGATGATACACAACTTTTTTTGGCCTTATACCTGACACGCGTCTCATCGGCCGATTTAATATTTATTTTCTTATTCCTTTAATTTTTCAATTTCCTCCAGTGTGGTTAGAAGTATGGAGGGGTCGGATAATGTCACACAAACATGGCCCGCATCACAAACATGATATGGCCCGCGTCACAAACATGATATGGCACGCGCCACAAACATGATATGGACCGCATCACAAACATGATATGGCCCGCATCACAAACATGATTTGGCTCGCATCACAAACATGATACGGCACGCGTCACAAACATGATATGGCCCGCATCACAAACATGATATGGCCCGCATCACAAACATGATATGGCACGCGTCACAAACATGATATGGCATGCGTCAAAAATATAAAATATGTCCCGCATCACAAACATGGTATGGCCCGGATCACAACCATGATTTAGCCCACATGACAAACATGATATGGTCCGCGTCTCGTAGTGTGCGGTATGCAAGATGGACTGTCTTTCGGCCGTCTCAATGGTCCAGAGTCCAGTGTTCATACCCTGCCCGCTGCCATCCGGCGTCGACCTGCGGCAGGTTTGGACTGAAGAAACATCCGCAACTTACATTTGAGACTATCCTTCACTGTCTCTAGGCATGTTGCGTTTCGAAGGGTGATCTTCTCCTGAATATCGTATTTTTTACTGTTGCTCGTGATGGTATTGGTGTCTGCGCATATTTCACATGATCACACTGACCTTGAGCTACGTTCCGTTAAGTTTACTTCGTCAATGTCAAGGTCTTCGATATGGCGATGGATTTATTCCGGTTAGGATTGGATTTACATGTTGTGGATGTTTCTTCAGAAATTTAAGCTTATTTCATCAAGCGATGATTGTGTGTGTGTGTGTGTGTATGTGTGTGTAAGGGGATCTGTTATGTGTTTGTAGTTTGTGTTTGCATCTATATTGTTATTGTTATACAGTAGTAAGGCTGAGGTGAACAATGACAGTCAAACTGAATTTGTATTTGTTGAGACCAAAATAAAACCTTTTTGCTTGCCCTCTGACACATTTACCATGACTCTAATTATTGTACCAAATCTTGTTAATTATATTTAAATATTGTATATTATTTGGGAGGTCCTTTGTTTCATTTGACGTCAGGCAGGGTTTGAATCTGGGACAATCGGGACAACAGTCCAGAGCGCATAGCACACAACCAGGCTGGTTATTCAATCCGAAAATAATCATAAAAAAAAAAAATAGAAAGCCCACACCCAGTGTATAAATAAATCACACACTTACAGGCGTAAATTATTTTCATCTTCGCTTTGGCTTATGTTGCAAAAGTAGGATGAGTCGGTGTCCTTGATCTTGAGAGATGTCAAAGGTCACCGAATCCTAGACACAGAGCCCATCTTGTCCAAGTGATGAAAGCGACCATGCCAGGGAAGGGGCAGATAAGAGAAGATTACAACTCAGAGAGATGTTGTATTTATTTATTCACCCCAGTGTAGCGGCGGATCTCACGCTGGTTCTTGTAGACTGTGATGTTCTTGTTCAGGCTGTCTTGAGGTCAACTATAGATGACTGTTGAATTTCAATCAATTACTCTGCAAGCGTTTGAGTTTTATTGTTCGGGTGTATTCAGTGTAGTTGATCAACAATACAGAATAAACAAGACGATCGATTTAACGAGTAAAGAGATGTGGTCAACACTGATGAACAATTTATCATATATTTATTCCAAGAAAAGGCCACAGTAAAAGTCTCTGTCAAATAAACACGTCTTTACGCTAGAGGATTCTATCGCTAACTGATTTTCCGGTCTCTAACCAAACATATCCCAAACGTCACTAGTCTCGTTCAATATACGTCATCTATGGTGCGTCGCTAAATAACTAATACTATAAACAAGGTGTCTAACAGATTCCTCCCCCCCTTGAAAAAAAAAAAATGTCAATATTTTTCTACTACTGTCAAGTCTTACAAGGGCATTTGCAATTTATGGGGAAGACAGCAAACATAAAATCTTGACATCTTCATCTTGGCTTGACAGTTCATGATGTTCATGCCAATGTTCATATCATTACACTGTGTAGACTTCCAAAGTTCCAAAATCATCTTCATTTAATAAACAGTTCATCATGGAAATGTGGCATCTCATGGGCACGTCCTACAGTATCACCTTTCACTAATGCTCTCCTCTGGCAGTTATCTAACAAAATATAATATTTCAACAACAAATTATAAACTTTATCTCCACATTCAATAAGTTTTTCCTTACCACCCTTTTATAAGCTTTCGTCCATTGTTCTTTTCCACTCATCCTTTTCCATGGACATAACCTTTTCCAATGAGACATGAAATGATTCACACACACAAATATATCCCCCAGACTTACTTTCAAATGCTTAACGATCAAATTGACTTATTTCCCTTTTCAACTCACATTCAAATTGTGCCATGTTAATTAATAATACCATATAATATCAAACAGCAATGTACTATATACATAGTATTTACAAGTATCAGTTCCTCATGTCAATCTAGACTTCATATAACCAATTTAAAATTATCAATCAATAATCCATATCCAAATGTCAATAAAGTACAAGATGTACTTTCACCTTAGTTTTATAACCTTAAAAGTTTCAAACATATCATTACTATTCTATGGAATGTCACATCATAGAATATACTCATCATTATATTCCTATAGTTCATCAATCAACATTATATTTCAATTTAAAATTCATTTGCCTCATATTATTTCTCAATACATAAATAAACTTTAATAGACAAGTTTAAACTTGATCACGATTCCATATTCAGAATACGTATTTATTTTACATCCTATCTTGTCCTGTCATTTTGTTTATCATAAGTTCTGTACCCATTTGATCTATAGTCATTGTATTTGTTTCTACTTTGGTTAATTCTTCCACCAAATCTACAACTAGAACTCGCAATCTTCTGATTGGTATGAGACCTACTCCAACATTCTCTAGCAAAATGTCCTTGCTTATGACAATTATAACAAGTCATGTTTCTTCTATTGTATGAGTTATTCAGAAGTCTATTGTATTGTCTAGTATTTCTGTTTAACACATTTCTGTTCAATAAATGTTCATATTTGTTTTGCCATCTGTCAATGTCCCTCATGGTACAAGACCTAATTCCTCTAATGTTACCCAATAACATATCTTGTGTCAAACTAGGTATTGCTACAGCATTACAGTAACCAGTGAAAAATGGTGTCTTGATAAAAATTCTGTAAGCCTTAAATTTCTTAATACTGCCATCTAACAATCTAACCTTTTTCATGTAACCTAAGTAACACCATAGTTCTACAAATTTTGAATGAATTGCAATTGTTGTGCATGCTGTGTCCCTGATAAAATTTATAGATTTTCCATTTACTAGACCTTTGAATAGTTTCAAAGTATTTCTCTTTCCCTCAACCATGTTAATTTCTTCTATAGTGTTACCATAATTTAGTTGTTCAATACCACTATCCTCATTACTATAATCTCTATCCTGATTTTCATTAGTATAGTAAACTCTACTTGTTTGATTCATATCTCTATGTTTACTACTACTTCTGTTTCGATTTCTATCTCTATATGAGTTCTTATCATTTGTTCTATAGTATGTTGTTTTTTTTGCAATGGGAAGCTATGTGACCTTTCTTATGGCTATTGAAACAAGTTATTTCTTCAGAATGATTATCCCTAGATTTTGATCTTCCATTTCTATCTCTATTTCTATTTTCAAACCTATCTTCATTTTCTCTAGAATATCTATCATTTCTTCTGAATTTTTTCTCACTTGTGTATTCTATTAAGTCTACCTTATTCTTATCTTTAGTAGAGAATGGATTAGTTGGATAAGCATTTTTATACATTCTCATTATTTCTGTTACTTCATCTAAACATTTTGGATTTCTCTCTTTAATGAATGATTGAAGTTGGGGATCACACTTGTTAATAAAGTTATCTAATAGAATGACATTTTTTAATCCCTCATAAGAATTTCCCACTTTTGCTAACTTTAACCACTTATTGAACAAATCTTTCTCCATATTAATAGTAGTTTGAGGTTCTATTTCTAATGATGGTACATTATCAAAATATTTCTTTCTGAACGTTGTAGCATTATGACCATAGGCATTCAGCAACTCTCTTTTCAAGACTTGATAGCTAGTCCCGTTCAATATACGTCTTCTATGGTGCGTCGCTAAATAACTAATACTATAAACTAGGTGTCTAACAAGACACTCTATTTCTTTCACCCCGCAGCGTGAGTTTAGCATTGTTGAGCACATCCTGCCCCCTTTTTTTTCTAGTCTTATCTTATAAAATACAGACGTCACTTAAAACACGATTATTACGTCCTACACCTATCCATGTCTTAAACTAATCGTGCATGTTAGAGACGCTGCTTAGTCACTGGTTTTCCTGGCTGACCTCTTACATGTTTTAATGGTAAAGTGGAAGAAAAAGTACTTATACGAATTATTCCCTGTATGCGGATTATGAAATTTGTCTTACATTTGTGTCCTTTTAAGTATAACATCAGTTTATGTTATTATGGTGAGGGATTATGGTATTGTATTATCGCTACATTAATTTTTATTTTAGTGTTCTAGCCTTAGAAGAAGTAGGGTTTCAGGGAATGAAAACCTAAATTGAAGATCTTCCAAATCTTGGGTGAAAACAGTCCTATGAAAAGCATGCTGGTTTAACTATGACATTACTGAGCCATGCATTACATTTCTGAACAATTTTGCTTTAAAGTAAAAACAAAGAACCACGACTTTCAAATCAACACAAACCAATTACCACTACCAATGAAAAACTGACGCAGACGATGTAAAGAGCGCTTAAATCTACCCCATCTGAAGGCAACAGTTTAGTCTGTGTTACAGATGGGTCTGCTTAGCCGCAGTACTGCATTCTTACTTAATCTTTGAAATAGAAGAGATTCAACGCGTTCTCCCATATACGCACTTCCCATTACTAGTAACCTCCCTTTAAAACCACAACAAAAGTAAACATTTTATTCTTGTCATTGAATTGCATCTATCTAAATGTTATTGTTCTTTTAGAAAGAAAGTTATTGCTATTCCATTTATACCAAACAACCAATGAATACAGTCGGTAAATAGAGCAACAATATACATCGGTCAAAATACGGTCATAACACGGCCATAACACAGTCATAACACGGCCATAACACGGTCATAACACGGCCATAACACGGTCATAACACGGCCATAACACGGTCATAACACGGTCATAACACGGCCATAACACGGCCATAACACGGCCATAACACGGCCATAACACGGTCATAACACGGTCATAACACGGCCATAACACGGCCATAACACGGTCATAACACGGTCATAACACGGTCATAACACGGCCATAACACGGTCATAACACGGTCATAACACGGTCATAACACGGCCATAACACGGCCATAACACGGTCATAACACGGTCATAACACGGCCATAACGTTGAGCAGAGTTCGCATTGACCTCTGGGGAGATTAACCCATTTTTTTTAAAGGTCGTGATATAATTATGAAGTTTGAGAAGGCCAGTACGGAACTTGACCCCGAGGGGAAGTATGTCATTTGATGTCATTAGCTGGAGGTTGGAAAGCTTTGACTGCTTTCTGTTGGGTACTAGATACTGTCTAATCTAGAGAAATGCCTGTAGTGGGGAGATTGATGTCAACTCGTGTCACATGTCAATATCGGAAGGCTTCTAGAGATGGTACTGCAGATGTAGGTGGTATACATTAAATGACTGACAGGATATAAAGTATGACAGTGTCAGCATCAGTGAGAAGATGTCACGCACAGTGACTGCAATCAAGCGTAATTATTTGTATATGTTTGTGTGTTTAATTTTCAAATACCACATTCACCCTAAGCCAAGTTCTGTAAATGTCAAATGGAATATAAGATTCACTGAATGCCAAATATGACATTTACTTTTTTCATGAAACAACAATATTTAAACAGATCTTCTGACACACCATAAGTGATGGACTGTTACTAGAAACAATTATTGTCACAATAGCTTTCAATCCAGTATTTCAAACAGTTTGACGTGTACCATTGCCAGTCTGACTTTCCGACTAACAAACATAACTTACTTAGACTTAGGTCGTCCCGCGTCGTTCGGCACATTGGGCAGCAAGCTGTGTCCGTAAAGATTTGTCTGAGGTCCTCCATGAAGGTGTGGTGCCAAGTAATACGAGGACGTCCCTGTTTGCGCTTTCCTCGTATTGGCCTCCATGTCATCGCAACTCTTCGTATGCGTAGTTCTTTTTGTCGTAGAACATGTCTTGCAAACCTTATGCGACGCTTTGTTTTATGTGTCAAGTCTGCTGTTTCTGTAGCAATAGTGGTTTTACAGGTTGGGGTCGCTAGCCCCACGCCAAATCCTCCTCCTTTCTCACCCGGGCTTGGGACCGGCAGATGGCGGAGTTACAAAAATAACAATTCATTAAGAATAAGCTCAAGATATAAAGACATTCTAAGATCATTAACAAATGGAATCATAAAAGAAAACCACAGTTCCTAATATCAATTTCTCAATGTTTATTTCTTTACTGGCAGACCTTTTTTCCTCTCTCTCTTCCTGTCTTCCCATCGGTCAGCGTCTCCTTCTGTCACTCCAGGTCAGCACGTAGATGGAAGGTAAGCCCGTTACCATGGCGACGTCTTCTTGTTGACAACCAATAATTCCAAGGCTAACAAATTAATTGATTCCTAGATCGACATTTTAATGAAAAACTGTAAGAGTGAATCAAAACACAAAAAGAACGGGAGATGTTTGGAGTTACTAAGTGGAGACAAGGGGAAACAACTCGTGGAGAAAAAAGAACAAAGGTTCAGGCTGTGGAAAAAAAGTGATAAGGGGGGGGGGGGAATTAATGAACTTTCAACGACCAAGAACGATTCCATGTATCTCGAGGTCAAAGGTTGTATTTTAGATGTTCTTTTAAACAACGATTTCTTTAAAAAAAAAAAACATTACAGGAAGTTGTCTACGAATTGTCGTCAAGCTTTGTTTGTTTGGTCGTTTTTCCTCCGTTTGTTTTCTTATGCCATAGAAACAGATGAGAATAAACAAATTGAACTTCCGGTGTGACGTCCATGTTTCATTCTTTCCATCATCAAAGTCAATAAAGTTGAAGTGAAAATAGCTACAACAACTGAATGTTAAGAAAAGCTTTTTTTGCTTTTTTTTTTTTTTTTTTTTTTTCAATCTAGCCTCGTTCTGAAAAAGGCAAAGTTGATTGTCCTATTTATAGAACAGCACATCGCAAACCATACACTGTCAACCTACATATACACCACGCCACACCATTAGACAAGCACCACACCGCGCGTCCGCTACATGCAATATAATAGTATTCATGTACTAGTCCACACTGAACACCAATATATGCCAATTATACACCAATTACACCAAAATTTATGCCTTAAAAAAGTGATACCAAAAATACGACCCGCGGGCCAGATGCGGCCCGCGACGTGGTTCCATCCGGACCGTCAAAATGTCGGCACAATGTATAGTTCCCTCTTTACCTACGTTAGGGCCTCTGATAAAATGCTACCATGACCTTTAACATTTCTGTGTTTATGAAATAAAACTCTGAATGGAGAATCTACCAGAAAAAAAAAGGATATTTTTTTTTGTGTTGAACATGATAATAATCAAAACATGTTTGTCTTGTAAAGAAAATGTGCCTGTTTAAAAAACAAAACAAAAACAACCTTTCTTAAACGGCATTATCAAACAAATATGGCGGCATTTTTGGTTTAAACGAAGAATTGTTAAACTACGTCTAAAGATTGGAGGATAAATGGCAATATTTGCCAAAAAGAGACAAGAAAATCTACAACTTCTCTCACATTAAATCACAACAAAACACACCCTACCACAATGGATGCGTCACTCTACATGCCTTATGACAAAGAGTGAAATCTTTGCTTAAACAGAATCCAAACCTTTTTTTTTATAACAAAACTAATATATCAACTGATTCCGTTTGTCTGGTATAAATTTTGAACACGATATTTCTCCCATTCCCATAGTTGGATCAAGTTGAAACTGTGCACAATTATTCATGGTCAATGACAACACATGAATCAATTAAAAAAATAAATCAAATATTTAATTGAACGACGGTAATTAACTAATTATGTTTGATATCGAAAACCGAAAATAAATCTAACATAATTGAGCTATAATGCTGTAAATAAAGAGTACTTCCCCAGAGATTAAACAGTTACAGAGTTTTTTAGTAAATTATTTTGCTAGATTAGAGATATTCTATTACATTGAACACTATCACACAACGATGTCTGAAGTGTGTTAATTTAGGGCTACATGCGTTTTTACTGTGACAGTTTCATTGCGAAAATAGGGTATTTTTTAAATTCAGAAGCTATTTACAGTTATCTGCTACAGTTATCTACTTTTTAAAAAAAATTATGTTTAGACTCGGTTTACATTCTGAAAGATCTCAAACACAGTAAGAGAAAGAGAGAGAGAGAAAGAGAGAGAGAGAGAGGGAGAGAAAGATGACAATGAAAAGAGACGGATTGGTAGAGATTTTAAAACAAAAAGACTAAATAAACAATGTCAAGGACTTTCAATGACTGTTGCCAACTGACTAATGATATAAAAACAAAATACTTTGTGATACAAAGCGATAGAGCTTAGACAAAGCATGCTCATAATATTATATTCTTAAACAATTAAATATCTGTACTTCGGTGGCTGAGTGGTAAAGCTCTTGGGGTCCCAGGTTCGAATCCTGGTAAAGACTGGGTCCACCCAGCTCTAATGGGTAGGCTACTTGACGTTAGTTAGGGAAAAGTAAAGGCGTTTGGTCGTTGTGCTGGCCACACGACACCCTTGTTAAACGTGGTCCACAGAAACAGATGACCTCTACATCATCTGGACTATAGATCGCAAGGTCTGAACTAATCAGTACTTTCCTATTACGTACACCTGAATACACCAAAGACTATTTTCATACACACACGCACACAACAAAGGTTTGCTTTTGACTTCGAGTTCAAGGTCACGTCATAATTCCAGCTCAGGCGCCTTGGGTCAAATAACGTTTGAAATAATTCCCGCTATTTGTTCCCCCTATCAGTGTGTCGCCCCCCCCCCCATTTTTCAAATGTTGCCTTGGACTTAAACTAATACCCCAGGTACTAATAGCTGGACTGTTTATCAACCAAGTCTATTCCCCCCACGGCCTATGTTGGCCGCCCCCTTCTTGTATATTTGTCCAGACAATCTTAAGATAAGAAATTGGGGCAAATTTTTGGTTCTTAAACACTGGGCACTACTCACAGGAAAATTATATAAGATTTATGAAGTATTTCTTTCTGACGTTGGTATTGAGATACTTCAGAGTGAATTTATTGTATAATTTTATTTCGTTAATTAAGCTAGTCTTCTGTACATTTTGACAATATGTACATAAAAATTCTTTGCTTTATTTTTGGTAAAAGGCTATTTCCCTAAAAAGAAATAAGAATTCCACATGGTACACGTAGTATAGAAAATGCGCATAGGAGTAGATCCACCAACGAAATAACACAAAAGTTAAAATAAAAAAATAAAAATAATAATAAAATAAATGTCCTATAGGGCATCAACATTTAAATTAGGACATATTCTATAGAACATTAGTAAAATCACTAAATTTAGAAAGCCTTCAGGACAGAAGACTCAAAAGTAAAGTAGCAATTATACATAAAACACTGAACCATAATCTTCAAATACAAAAACAAAATTTAATAAAATACTCTGAAAGACACAAAAATAAAGGCACATTCCTCGTCCCATATGCTAGGACAAATTTGTACAAATACTCCTTCTTCCCTAGTGCTATTAGAGCATGGAATGGGTTGCCTGAGCTAGCCAGAAAAACCAGTGACTTGGCAGAATTTAAGTCATTGGTTAATATGCATGACTAAATGCATGACGCGTAGGACGTAATCATCTTCTTTTTTGAAGTAACGTCTGTATTATATAAGATAAGAAGATAAGACAAACTTCAACGACTCTTCTCGGTAAGCTGGCTTCACACAAACTGGTTGTCACGAACTAGACCTGGCTTCACACAAACTGGTTGTCACGAACTAAACCTGGCTTCACACAAACTGGATGTCATGAACTAAACCTGGCTTCACACAAACTGGATGTCATGAACTAGACCTGGCTTCACACAAACAGGATGTCATGAACTAGACCTGGCTTCACACAAACTGGATGTCACGAACTAGACCTGGCTTCACACAAACTGGATGTCATGAACTAAACCTGGCGACAAAAGAGTTGGGCTCAATGCTCTACGTTTCTTTCATCAGTTCGAATGCTACTTATACATTGTACACAGTGGCGTAGCTAGGGTGGGGGAGGAGGGTGGGTGGAGAATTTTAAAATCCCCCCGGGCACCCACTTGAGTCCCCGAATGAGTGTTTTTACATTAAATATTAAATATTACTAAAATGCAGGGACCCCCAAAGAGGTCTAGCCCCCGAACCCCAAATGATGGCGAATTCCTAGCTACGCCCTTGATTGTACATTATAACATCCTAGCCCAAACCTTCCACTAGGACACCATATATATAAAAGTTAATATATATATCATATATCATGATATATATATCATGGGCGTAGCCGGGGGGGGGGGGGTTGTGGTTCAATCCCCACCCGAAATGAAATCCCCCCACAGCACAGCCGAAGGGGTTTTGAGTTAAAAACCCTGTACCAGGGGTTTTGAGTTTTTAAACCCCCTACCAGAGGGTTTTGAGTAAAAAAAAACACCCTATCAGGAGGATTTGAGATAAAAATCCTTCTACCAGGGTGTTTTGAGTTTAAAACCCTCTACCAGGGGTTTTGAGTTTAAAACCCCCTACCAGGGGTTTTGAGTTTAAAACGCCCTACCAGGGGTTTTGAGTTTAAAACCTCTCTCTTCAATATTATTTTAAAGCAAACTAGTCACCAAATTCTATGACCATAACTAAATGGGGTTTTGAATTTTAAAAGAAAAACTAAAAAACTCCAGAGATTTTTTATTTTAAAACCCCTCAACTGATAATTTTTACGATAAAACTTTCTTTTTCGATATAAAATCTAAAACGAAATACAGGCATGTAATTCCAAGAGCGTAGTCAAGAGAGGTTACAAATTCTACCAATGGCTGGGCTCCATTAATAAAGTGTGAATAGTCATCTGCCGGAATTGAAAAACACTAAATGTGGCTCAACAAAGATGGCTAAGACAGATTTTAGGATTCAGTTATAGAGATCGGGTCTAAATCAAAGAAATCCTATGCCGAGCTGGGAGTCGAACCCTTAGTAAGGTTGTGACAGAGCGTCGCATGAGGTTTTGCGGGACATGTTCTCCGACAAAATGAATTACGCATAATAGGAGTTGCGGAAACAGCTTGCCGGAAAATGCCGAACGGCGCGGGAGGGTCTAAGTCAGTAAGAATAGCACATTAGGATTTTGAAATAAAACTTTTAATAGCAAGATAATGCACTGTAGATACCTCAGAATATGCATTTTGTTGGCTTTCAATACTAGAAATAGTGCTCGGCGGCGGGGCTTTGACCCGCGCTGAGGGAGCACTGCGAGCTCCCCCAGACCCCCTTGCTAGCAAGGGCGGGGAGTCTACAGGATTTCCACTAATTCCAGGAAGAACCTATTCTAGGGCACAATAAACGTCTTCCGAAAGGGTCAGAATGTAAAAAAGATTAATTATGTACACACACACACATATATAATTTTTTACCGTGGGGAGGGGGAAATCCCCCCCAACCCCTCGCCCCCCGGAAAAAATCATGGCTACGCCCATAATATATATATATATATATATATATATATATATATATATATATATATATATATATATATATATATATATATATATAATATATATAATATATATATAATATATATATATATATATATATATATATGCATCCAAAGTATATAACACTAAGTGTTGCCTTTATACAGTCCACTAAAGCATCTAACAGAACAACCTCATCTTCTTCACCTTAGACTTGTAAATCTACGAACACAAGGATCTATCTAAGGGAAAAAAATACATAAATGTAATTTTTGCATTATAGTTAACTAATTTAACATTACGATTTGACTGCAAACATAATTCAATAGTCATTGGCTTATCTCATTTTAAATGCAACATTTTGCATAATATATGCCAAATACTGTCGGAACTCCCAGAGAGTAGAAGTTAAATGACCACTGGTCAAGTGAAGGGAGAGTCAAGCGTTTCCACTACAGTACAAAATACCGAGATGGCTTATATGCACATGCACTTGCACATTTGAAAAGAATCATAATTGTCTGTCGGCTTGATAATTAGAACTTAATATATGAGCCTATTCAAATAAAACTTAAAAGAATTATTACCACGAGGACAACTTGTGACTCGAGCAATGCATGGGTTATTGTTCTTGATGGCAATGTGGGCATAGGAAAAGTGATGTCTGTCTGTGTGTCTGTGACTGTGTTTGTCTGTGACTGAGTGTGTCTGTGACTGTGTTTGTCTGTGATTGTGTGTGTCTGTGTGTGTGTGTTAATTTAAGACGCCAACAAGGAAGTTATGTTTTATTTATTGACATTCACACTCACACATTTTCCACACACACACACACACACACGTCTCCGCACAACACTCACACTAATGTACACCGTAGTGCAGCTGGATATTGATAGGAGTTTGATATAAGTAACCCATTTAAATGTACGCATCTATATATACAGTTAACAAAGGTTGATGTGGCTGAGTTTCGGGATCTCTAGACATAGCGTTACAGAGTGATGGGGTCTGGAGAGTTTCGTACGTCACGTGGTTGCACGAGACAAAGGGAAGCAGACGGTCGTTACGTTTCACTCAAAGTTCTAAAAATAGGACTGAACACTGAATGCTGACCACTACTTGCAGTTGTCTGTTTGACCCTGCCTGAAACGAAAACACGGTAGTATTTATTTGACAAATGTACTGAATAGTCCCCCTTCTTTCTTTGAAACAGCTCATGTAACATCTAATGGTCAACAACTGGGGTCATTTAAATGGCAACTCGTACGTACAAACATGGCCGCATGGGTTGTAAACTTTCTAATTCGACGAACCCAGTTTGTTAAAGACAACATCAAATCATAAACTCGAGTACTTTGTACTAGGGCTCCCGTTACAGTCAACATCAAATTATCACCTCGAGTACTTTGTACTGAGCTCCTGTTACAGTCATCATCAAATCATCCACTCGAGTACTTTGTACTGAGCTCCTGTTACAGTCATCATTAAATCATCAACTCGAGTACTTTGTACTGAGCTCCTGTTACAGTTAGCATGAAATCATCAGCTCGAGTACTTTGTACTGGGGCTCCTGTTACAGTCATCATCAAATCATCAACTCGAGTACTTTGTACTGAGCTCCTGTTACAGTTAACATCAAATCATCAACTCGAGTACTTTGCACTGAGGCTCCACAAGGCTCTTTACCTTCTCCAGTACTGTAAACTCTTAAAACTAAAAACATAAGAGGCATTCGTGTATTATATCGAGACAAGCTCGTGAAAGAAGGCCTGAGAACTGACCTGCAACGTAGCAGCATGTGGGCATGGAATACCAATAGCTCGTTGCCACGTCACATATCTGTACCACGTGGCAATGAAAACTCTACCCACAGGTTGTGGCGTTTACAGTTGTGTTGAGGCCTACTATAACTATCTATCTTAATTAGATTCGTTGATGATACCGTTAGCCAGTTTTAATTCAGGAGACGATTCTCAGTATCGAAGTTCGACAAAAGACTGGTGCATTGACAACATTTTAGGACTGAATCTCACAAAAAAGAAGAACTAATGGATTTTAAAAGGAGCAAACGGCTGACATACGAACTGCCGTTCAACAATATTTCGATACAAGTCAACTCATACAAACATCTGGGTGTCTTTGTTTGCATGTGTGTTAGCATGTATTTTTGCAAGTGTGTTTGTGTTTAATAATAGGCCTATTTGATTTGGGGAAGAATTTCTTTTTTTTTTTCTATTAGATTTTGGTTTGAAGTTTGTTCAGTAATTATGCTATTGTATGGATCCTTGAACTTTGGATTCTCTTGAAAGTAAATGTTTTTAGTCACTATGGAAGCCTAGAAATCCGAGACGCATAATGCAAAATGTTTTGTTTTTGTTTGGGTGTGTTTAGTGGCTGACAGATCAGCACGAATTTCAAGTGTAAATGTTTTTATGACCAGCAATGTATACTTAAAACTGGAGTAATCAACGTAACCAATTTATTGAACATCAATCAGTCATCATCAGGTCGATCGTGAGGCTTGAGTTCTGCATCACTGCATACAGGTTGAAAGGTCTAAAAGAACTTTATTACAATGACAGTTCATTGTATTATGGTTCAGTGTTTTATGTATAATTGCTACTTAACTTTTGAGTCTTCTCGCCTGTAGGCTTTCTAAATTTAGTGATTTTACTAAAGGTGTTACTCTAGACAAATGCGATTATTCCTCTCTGATGTGCCTCCTTTATTATTGGCCTCACCAAGGGGAAATAACATTATTTTGTTTTATGTTCTAATTTGATTTGTCGAAATTTCTATTAGTAAACCCTAATGCTTTGTTTGCGTTTTTATTATACAGGCAATAATATTGGGATTCATTTATTATGACGCCTATGTATTTTACGTTTGTAGTCTGTGTTATGGTCTACTATAATTTGCAAAAGTGCTCTAGTTGTTTCCTGTCTTAAAAGTCAGTCTTTCATTTGAGTAACTCATAAGGTTTGTAAGCAAAATTTGCAAATACATGGATCACCCACCAGACAGCAACTTCTTTCACTCTGCCCCAATAATCTCTGTCTCTTCTTCTCTCTCTCCCTCTCTCTCACTGTCTCTCTCTCTCTCCCTCTCTCTCACTCTCTCTCTCTCTCTCACTCCCTCTCTCTCTCACACGACGTTAAGTGCTAAGATAGATACAAAAAAAAAGCTCAAGATAAAAATAATGCTGACGTAGTGAATGAATGTGTGTGTGTGTGTAAGTGTGTGTGAAGGTGTGAGGTAACTTGATGCTCGCACGTTATAAAGTATGACTGGTCAGACATGTGTCTGTGTTTGTGTCTGTGTGTGTGTGTGTACCTTTTTTTAAAAGTCTGATTAAAAACAACAACAACAAGAAAAACAGAATTATAATCTGACCTAACGAATATACGAACAACAGGGAAGGCGGGGGGGGGGGAAGAAAGAGGAAGAGAGAGATGGGAAGGCAGAGAGAGGAGGGAGAGAGATACGGGGAAAGAGGTAGCGAGATGGGGACAGAGATGGGGAGAGAGATGGGGAGAGAGAGGGAGAAAGATGGGGGAGAGAGGGAGAGAGAGATTGGGAAAGAGAGATGGGGAGAGATAGATAAGGAGAGAGAGATGGAGAGGCAGTGAGACAATGAGAACGACAGAGAATTAAACATAAACAGAGTTTTTAAAAAAAAATATGACAGATAACATTAAAAACTTAGAGTCATAGTTACGTATGTTCTATTTTAAATGCGATTTTTAAAACAGGTGTTGAAAGTCAAGCTAACCTTTCTGTTTCATGAATATCTGGTACGTATGACGTAACTGCAGTCAGAAGTTACTAAACCTGTTTGGGACAAAAAAAACTCTCGTCTATAATTAGAAATGTCCCTCCAACTTTGTTTAAGGTGAGCAACAAATGTTCTCCTATAACTCTAAGTTTACCTACCCTCTATATAAAGCATTTTTCTTGCTTGTTTTTTTTGTTTTTGTAAATTATGCATAACAATAGGTGGTCAAAATATGAATAAAAAGAAATTTTTTAAATAATTAAAATAATTAAACTTTTTTTTTTTCAAGTCATTTCTAGAAATTTAAACAAATTGGTTGATGATTCATGTCAAACAGTTGTAATTTGAGACTCCCTAGCTCCACGCATACATACTGTGATAAAAAAAAATATTTTCAAACCACAATCATACGTTTCGTCGTATAGGAATTAAATTAAAAAAAAAAATCTTTTGAGTGATTGACAGTGCAATAAGGGCACTTGAAGGACAATCACAAGTGACAACGTGAGTAATTTTTTCAAAAAAAGGATGATTGACATTGATAACTAGGTCACGTTAAATTTAAACCGACGCACGTACCAGAGTACGAATAAAACATGTGCGAAGAAGAATACCACAAAAAACTTGGATTGACAGATAAAGGAAGATTTGAAAGACTATTTTAGGGAAAGACCGGTAAGAATACAAGTGTCTCGACAAGGATAGGGTGTCGTGATCAGATGTTGCTAGTCCATGATTCTCTTTGAGTGACATTCTAGAATACATGCGCCACACCACACCAAATGCACTATAGCACAATACATGCGCCACACCACACCAAATGCATTATAGCACAATACATGGGCCACACCACACCAAATGCACTATAGCACGATACATGCGCCACACCACACCAAATGCACTATAGCACGATACATGCGCCACACCACACCAAATGGACTATAGCACGATACATGCGCCACACCACACCAAATGGACTATAGCACGATACATGCGCCACACCACACCAAATGCACTATTGCACAATACATGCGCCACACCACACCAAATGGACTATAGCACGATACATGCGCCACACCACACCAAATGCACTATAGCACGATACATGCGCCACACCACACCAAATGCACTATTGCACAATACATGGGCCACACCACACCAAATGCACTATAGCACAATACATGCGCCACACCTAACCAAATGCACTATAGCACGATACATGGGCCACACCACACCATATGGACTATAGCACGATACATGGGCCACACCACACCAAATGGACTATAGCACAATACATGCGCCACACCACACCAAATGGACTATAGCACGATACATGGGCCACACCACACCAAATGGACTATAGCACGATACATGCGCCACACCACACCAAATGGACTATAGCACAATACATGGGCCACACCACACCAAATGGACTATAGCACGATACATGCGCCACACCACACCAAATGGACTATAGCACGATACATGCGCCACACCACACCAAATGGACTATAGCACGATACATGCGCCACACCACACCAAATGCACTATAGCACGATACATGGGCCACACCACACGAAATGGACTATAGCACAATACATGGGCCACACCACACCAAATGGACTATAGCACGATACATGCGCCACACCACACCAAATGGACTATACCGCAATACATTGTGGCTGTATATAGCAAACAATGGTTCCGTAAGTGGCTATGAATAGGTTATGAACCTTTAAAATGCTTCTAATGTCTGCCTTGATAATGCCCAGGCATTCATCTTATCTTATTTCTAAAAGATGATCTAGACTCGCTTTGGAACTGATGGAGGTTATCGAAACAATACCTTTGATGTCATTTAAAATAGAAATTCTCTTTATTTGACAACAAAATCTACTCAAAGCATTATGCACATGTAGCTATTGTATTTAATGTTCATTTTACTTATATCTTTTGGCTATCTGTAAAGGGACGCTAATCTACATGATTACAAATCTGGCTCTATTTTGCTCGAAAATTTCCTTTTAAAGATGCTTGATTAAACTTTACTCTTTTTCTCTTTGTCACTGGAGCTCTACGACGGAGCATGCGCTCCTCTCGGTCAGAAGCCACTGGCAGAACCGTTATAGGGGGAAGCAGTTCGATCCAATAGTTTAGGCCAGTGATGCCCAACCTAATTCAATCTGCGGGCTTTTTAAATTTCTTACACTAGGGTTGCGGGCCACTTGACGGAAACTATTTTATTTCAAACCCTAGGATCTAGTACTTACATTGAATTAATTATTGAAATATTTGAATGTTCTCTTTACACTTTAAAAAATGGCGTAATTTCTGTTTATATTTTGTCCACATTTTTTTTTTAAACAGCCACAGACTTTCTTTATAAAAACAAACATGCTGGCTAGCAATGGTATCATAAAAAATCCGTTCACTTTTCCTGGTAGATTCTGTTGTTCTATTTCAATGAACGCTCAAATGTTAAATGCCTTGATAGTAATCCATTAGAAAAAAGTAATGGCACTAACGTAGGTAAAGATGTTGTTTTTTGTTGTTTTTTTTTTTGGGGGGGGGGGGGGAAGGAGAGAGGGAATTTTCTATGGATGGATGGCTGGATGGAAGCACTTCTCGGACCGCATCTGGCCCGCTGGCCGTATTTTGTGCATCACTGGTTCAGGCTGATAAATCATCTTTAATTATCCTCTCGAGAGTCATACTTAGCTAGTAGATCTAATACCGTAAAACTGGTCATACTTAGCTAGTAGATCTAATACCGTAAAACTGGTCATACTTAGCTAGTAGATCTAATACCGTAAAACTGGTCATACTTAGCTAGTAGATCTAATACCGTAAAACTGGTAATACTTAGCTAGTAGATCTTATACCGTAAAACTGGTAATACTTAGCTAGTAGATCTTATACCGTAAAACTGGTACTACTTAGCTTATAATGCTAATACCATAAAAGTGGTTATACTTAAGCTAGTAGATCTATACAGTAAGTTCAATGACATGCTTTTTTTCCTTCATTATACTAATAACGGATCCTCACTTTTTATACACACACACACATGCACACACACACACCCTACTTTGTTATTTTAATTTATTCCATTTAGAAAGACAATTACATTACTGTCATGAAAGTATTCTCCTAGTGATTAGCTTACATCATTTGTTCATTTGGTTGTACGGCAGAGAGAGAGAGAGAGAGAGAGAGAGAGAGAGAAAGAGAGTGCGTGTTAAACCACACGCAGATGTGGGTCAAAATTACTTTGCTAAAGTGTCAATAATTTTTGTTCTATGCCAGTGCTTTTTGTATGACATGTCCAACATGCTTGCCGCTAAACTGTCTTTGTGCTTAGTCTCTTGTTAGCTATCACTTTTGAGCTCAGTACGTCCTGTGGAAGAAGTAAGCTCTATTGGTGTGTATCGATGCCTTTTTGGGTTAGCCATTTTGTTCCTATAGTTTGTATATTTGTTAATCAGGTTGCATTATTATGATTATTAAATGAAAACACATAATGAATGCATATTAAGTGAAAGATATAATGAATGTCTATTAAGTGAAAGATATCATGAATGTCTATTGAGTGAAACATACAATGCATACCTATTGTCTGAAACATATAATAAGTGCCGAATGAATGCCTAATGCCTATATTTACACACAATCTTTATTAATACACGCCTCTTTCTTTACCCCTAAAATTCGCCACCTTAAGTCCTACCCAAGATGCTTCACCTTTAGTCCTCGCGCACCCTTTTCACGCGGTCTCACCTCCTGTCTTTCAATTAAAACTCCTCTACCCCATCACCAGGCCCCCCCCCTCTCTCCCTCTTTCGGCGCGGATCACAAGTGCTGAGGGTGCAACTACAGTGAATATCGATCAGGGCCAGATCGAACGGGCGTCCTTGACCCGGTTCAGCCATCTTGTTTCCGCAGCCACTTTCAAGAAAGAAAAGACAGAATGACGATTGAGCGAGGGGAGAAGGGAAAAAAAGTGGGGGGGCGGGAAGAGGGAGGGATGATGACGAGAGACACGGGCAGGGAGACATAGAAGGAAGAGACTTGAACAACAAATAGGATCAGCTGCGTACATTTGATCGTGGCCCACTGAAATTAAAGCTGCGTACATTTGATCGTGGCCCACTGAAATAAAAGCTGCGCACATTTGATCGTGGCCCACTGAAATTAAAGCTGCGTACATTTGATCGTGGCCCACTGAAATAAAAGCTGCGTACATTTGGTCGTGGCCCACTGAAATAAAAGCTGCGTACATTTGATCGTGGCCCACTGAAATTAAAGCTGCGTACATTTGATCGTGGCCCACTGAAATAAAAGCCGTTACATTTGATCGTGGCACATTGAAATAAAAGCTGCGTACATTTGATCGTGGCCCACTGAAATAAAAGCTGCGTACATTTGATCGTGGCCCACTGAATATAGTATTTAACGTTATTGCGGTAATTATGCCGTTCTTTTCATTAAAAAACTTTTATTTAAATATTATGTTTTATACTCTTTTTTTTTTACCATTATTTTCCTACAAGGTTATCGAGATTAGGTTACTAATATTAAGAGTTACGCCCCTGGTGTGAGACATGAGTGCTGGGACGTTGGTCACCTCCATAGTTGTTACTCCACTGTGAAGGCTAGATGGGTGCAATTCTAAAACAAAATTAACTAAATTTTTGTGACAAGGTTTAGAAGTGTGTTGAAAAATAAAATTCGTTTGATCCGGAGATAGACTTCTATACAGTATTGATGAAGACAAAGGGAGACTATTTTAGGGTCTTCTGCTTGTAAAAGTATCGAAAAAAAGAAAGAGAGGTTGTCTTTCCCTGAAGATTGATTTGTCATTACATGCAACCTTTTTCGAAAAAAAGAAAACTCCTTATTTTATTGTGCTTAACAAGGGGAATCTATTCTTTCGTAGTGAGCGTTACATGTTTATTAATTATTAATGCTGTCTCTTCCTTGGTGACAGGGGACATCAATCTGTGTTGCGAAATCGACTTTTGGTGTGTTTAGAAAGTTGTCTTCAAAAAGTGCAGACGAGTTTACTGCCCCTGACACCAGGGGGAAAAAAAAATCTTTACTTCCGTGAAAAATGAAAGGTTCAACAGAACTGAGCCTCATAATTTTGTAATCTTCTTTTTTGAAGTAACGTCTGTATTATATAAGATAAGATAAGAAGATAATTTGTGGATAGGGTTACGCCCATGTGTCGGAAAAACATACAGCCACTGAATTATGTAGCTTCAAACAAATGATTCACTTTATTTTAGGAACACATTAGTGTGTCATTGCGAGACCATTCGGTCAGTGTTAGGAATTGATGCTGTAATGCTAATTTTTGATTTTAATAACAAAATTTTTTTTTTATATAAATAGGGAAAAGATTGTTGTACAGATGATTTTATACTTCTGATTCTAGTAAATGATAAAGTTTGGAATAAATTGGGGAAACAGAAATTTTAATAAAATACCTCTTCATACATTCCTCAACCTCGGGTACTGTTCTTACGTATGTAGCACTAACCTGCTAGAATCTTATCTTGTCTTATATAATACAGACGCTTATATAATACAGAAGATGATTACGTCCTACGCGTCATTAACCAATGACTTAAAACTCTGCCAAGTCACTGGTTTTCCTGGCTGGCTCAGGCAACCCGTTCCATGCTATACTAGCGCTATGGAAGAAGGAGTATTAATCGTAGACGGAGGAGACTTGCTCTCTTTGTTGTCTCTCTGTGGATGTGCTGTCTGTCTGTCTGTCTCTCTGTCTCCATTTCGCTTAATCATTTTCCATATCTCTCGTTTTATCTTTCTCTGTCTCTTTCACTCACTCTCTCTCTCTCTCATTCTTTGTCGCTTCCTTTTTCTCTTTTTTTTAAAATCACCTTTTGAACAATAACTATTATTATATTTTATGAACTCTTTAGAAGCCAAGAAAATCTGACGAGATAACTTCAAATAGCACGTAGGACATTGTCCGGACAGCTCTGCACACCAGCACATTACACACACTCAAACACACACATCTCAACTCCAAGCACCCGCCTCCCCCTACCAAAAAAAACATTTTAAAGACTCTCGAACAGTCCGGTACCCCTTTCAGACCTTGAGATCTACAGGGCTGATGTTGTAAAGGTCATCTGTTTCTGTGGCCTACGGTTAACGAGGCTGTCATGTGGCCAGCACAACAACCAACCGCCTTTGCAAAAGTTAGGGACCCATAAGAGTTGCATGGACTCGGGGTATCCTAAAAAAAAAAAAACGAGATTTGAACCCAGACCTCTCGGTTCGGAAGCCAAGCGTTTTATCACTCTGCCACCTAGCCTCACTCAGACTCACGGCGGGTGGCCGAATAAACCCACTATTTCCCTGTCATGTTTGGGTATAGGGTTAGGTATTGATAAATGGAACTATATGCGTAACAACATTATTATTACTATAAAATTGTATATGGTTTGAGGTTAACACAAAAACAAACTCCACGACCACGAACTGTCTTGGTTATTAAACTGTTCATCGACCAGTCAAAACTTAGGCCCACGATACATACTTCATGGATGGAACGAATCCCGATTCGAAATTGAATTATGAAACACTAATTCGTAATTTTTAAAGCTTAACATTCGCATGAAAATGAGATTTCAATTAAGGATGAAATTGAGATCAGTAACCCAGTATCCCAGTAAGAACACTTTGAACAAAAATCAACGTATCGTTGAATCGATCAGCTGTTAATGGGGTTGTGGTTTTGATTTTAATCACATTTTGGAGATTAGAGAAATCAGCCGGCCGTGACCATTGCCGCTCGACCAACGCACTGCTGTGAAGTTTCGCTTGAAGTGTTATGGATGAGGTCAGTGTGTGTGTGTGTGTTTGGAGTGGGTGTTCTTGCAGGGCTAAACATGTGAAAAAAAAAAGGGGGGGGGGGGTAAATACAATGTTGGGATGCTAATTGTGTTGTTTTATAATGGAAGGGACATTCTGGACAGCGACATGTTGCCAACTCGACTGGTGACTGAATACCTAATGAAGTTGAGGAGTGATTGAACGATGAGACAAATTAAGTGCAACATTTCTAACGTTTTAGAATATATTCAGGACCGGATTTAATCTTGATAAGCCCTAATCCATTTAAGAAATGGGGCCCCCCTATAAATCCCACGGCCCTGTTGTTTACAACATCAAACAATTTTTAGCGGACCCCGAAAGGGGAAAAGACGCTATTAGTTTTGTGTGAAATGTCTGTCCGTCTGTCCCGTTTAGATCTTGTAAACTAGAAAAGATATTGAAAATCCGACATCACAATATTTTAGACCATTCAAAGTTCCCTGCTCCCATCCCCCGTCGTCCTGCGGAAGGTTTGGACTAGGAAGTAAACTATCTTCAACTCTGAAGGAACATCCGAATTATGTAAAACATTTTACTTCGGGGGGCCGATTTTGAGTTTGTGTTTCCACACAAACTGTCTTTTGTAACCTTGTTTATTTCTCTTTCTTCAAGATGCTTTACAAAATATCACTGAAACCTCTTTTGTTGGCCTCCAAGATAGTAGTAGCACTAGGGTAAATCAAGCACTGAAGTAGTAGGCACGGTGGATGAGTGGTAAAGCGCTTGGCTTCCTAAACGAGAGGTCCCGGGTTCGAATCCTGATGAAGACTGGGATTTTAAATTTCGGACACCTCCTGTTAACCCTCCGTCTATGAAGCTCTACCTGACATTGTAGGCGTAATATATCTTAATTAATAAAACTTCAAATAGCTTGAATAACTTCTTTTTGAACAATACTAAAAATAACTTTATTTATACTATAGAAAAAAATCAAGCTGATATAAAATATTATAAATATATAAAATTAAGTAATAATATTTTTTAACAAAATCTAACTCACTACAATAACATAACCTTTCAGTCTCACGTTCTGGAGTCGTCTCCCCTAACTAAGACCAAGTGACGACAATGCCACCTATGTTGCATCATTCACAACCAATCCCTAACCTCTTCCCACCGTCACCATAGAAACACACATACACATTAAATAACAGTCTGTAATTTCTAATATTAAGATCCAAATAGATTTTTTAAAGTGCTCTCACGAAGGCCGCGACCACACATTTGAGACCCAAAGAAAAGCCCGTGTAAAAAACGCGCAGAAGAATTAAAGAAAACTTCAATAGACTCTCCGACGGACAACAGCTTTGTCTGCATCATGTGTTGGAAAAATATGTAGGTCATAACTGGGTTTGCGAGGCCATATGTAACACATCAGTCATCTTTAATCCTCGGGAAGAGAGACAGAGCCATTCAGTCATCATTAATAGATGGCTGCCTTGTCGTACGATTTGTGCACTGGACTGTCGTTTGGATTTATCGATGGTCCCGGGTTCAAACCCTGCCCGCTCCCATCCCCAGTCGTCCTGCGGAAGGTTTGGACTAGGAAGTTTACTATCTTCAGCTCTGAAGGAACATCCGAAACATGTTATACATTTTAATCCTCGGGAAGAAAGACAGAGCCATTCAATCATGGGTTTAGGATGAGGAAAAAATTTTTTTTTTTTTTTTTTTAAACAAATTTCAATCTAATTCCGTTTCCGTTCATGTAACATTGTAAAAAACTCTAACGTCTGCTCCTTTAACTCACATGAAAGTTTCCAGATCAGGCAATTTTTCGAGCAATCTGTTACGTATCTAGGCGTTGTTTTTTTTTTCTTTCTTTGACCTGTTGCGGTCAAGAGACGGGTAGGTTGTCTGCCCCTTGTGTAATAAGTTTTTTTTTTATTCGTCAAGCCACACCGACAGTGACCGGTCCTTGACCTATGTGTGTACCTCTGGTTGAAAGGAGGGTGGTTTTTTTTTTCTTTTCTTCTGTCTCTTTGAAGAGCGTTCTAGATCTGGGTGTTGATGACTTTCTGTTCTAGAAATCACTGGATATCGACGCGTGGTAGATTATATAAAGACCGCTCGCGTAACGTTGACGGACAGACATACGGAGACAGCCGTGAGACAGAATAGCGGAGACATTGCGTGACCCGTGCGTGGTATACCATTTATCGTGTAAGTTAATATTTTTTTTTAAGGCCTTGCTTGCTTGTATTTGTAATTACATTTTCAAACTCTTGTATTGTAATATTTTTACATGCCATTTTTGTAAAAGGGTTTTGGTCAACACATCAATTCTGTATTGAGTAAATGTTTATTTTTCTTTCTTGTAACTTTATATTTGATTAAACATTAAGTTGATAGTTTACCTTCCGATTTCTTGTGTCATTTTTTTTTGTTATTCATTTTTTTTGTTATTCATTGTAAGTCTTTGATTAAATTCAGACTTATTATAAGTGACACAACTGCTATTCTATTGTCACGTTCCCCTAGGCAAACCATTTAAAAGTAGAATTCAATTCGTAATACGTGACAAAAGAAGTTTGGGGGCTCGTCCGGGATATTTTTCTGAACCTATTTTCGTCTTACTTGAGTAATTTTGTAAAGGCGAAGTTGACTTTAACAAAATTTTTTTTGTATCAAAGAGTCGGAAGTAAAGTATCAATAGTATTGACCAAACTCTCTTAAGGTTTTTTGTTGTACTGATTTTGTACTGTGAAAAATTTAATGTACCTGAAACTTTGTGGCCCACTTTGCTGCAAACAGTTTTGACTGGTAGAGCTGCAGAAGTATTTTGTTCTTTGACCATTGAACAACAAAAAGATTATAATGTTGTTAAGGCCTTAATTCTTAAGGCATATGAACTTGTTCCGGAAGCTTACCGAAAGCAGTTCAGGGATTGTCGCAAATCGGATGGCCAAACCCATGTAGAATTCCTGCGGGAAAAGGAGCGACGCTTTGAGAAATGGCTCACTTCCAGGGAAATCGGCACCGACTTTGCAAAATTCAAGAACCTAATGCTGATGGAAGAGTTCAAGAGTTGTGTGCGGCTGGACGTCCGTACGCATATAGCTGATCGTGGCGAGGAAGATGTGCACAAGGCTGCAGTGTTGGCAGACGATTATATAATATCACATCAATTTGCCAAGTATACGACGGATGTCAAGCCAAAACAAGTCAAACAGCCTGAGTCCACTGCTAGCAACTCCATCAAGAACAGCAGTACAAATGACAGAAAACCTACTACAAGTAAAGCTACTTGTTCCTACTGCAAACGAGAAGGCCATAAAATTGACGATTGCTGGAAACTGAAGAAGAGAAACGAAAAAGCTCCTTCAAAAGTCAGCGCTTGCACAGTACAGTGGTCGTCGAGGTTTACTCCCTCATCCTCAAGTCATATCAAGAATACCTCGACACCACCTGTTTCAAATGTATTGACTGTACAAGACTCTCCGAAAATGTCTCCACGGTGTTCAAATGACTCAACAGTGAGTTCTTCAAATTCATCTTTACGATGTTCCAATGACTCAACCAAGAGTTTTTCAAATACATCAAGCCGATGTTCCAATGACTCAAACAAGAGTTTTTTCAAATACATCAAGCCGATGTTCCAATGACTCAAACAAGAGTTTTTCAAATACATCAAGCCGATGTTCCAATGACTCAAACAAGAGTTTTTCAAATACATCACCCCGATGTTCCAATGACTCTATCCAGAGTTCCCATAAGACATCATCCCGATGTTCCAATGACTCTATCCAGAGTTCCCATAATACATCATCCCGATGTTCCCATGACTCTATCAAGAGTTCCCATTAGAACATCACCCCGATGTTCTAATGACTCCATCAAGAGTTCTCCAAATACATCCAAAAGATGTTCTACTGACTCAAGAAAGAGTTTCTCCACTGCGTCTCCTAGAGATGTCAATGACTCCAGCGAGAGTTCGACCCAAGTCCAGTCTGCATCAACCAAAATTGATGTTTTATTAGAGGATTTTAAGCCTTTCATTTCGGAAGGATTCGTATCACTACCCGGTGATTCTACAAGTCTACGACCTATCACCATTTTGAGAGACACAGGTGCCTCACAATCGCTACTTTTAGAGGGTATCTTGCCCTTGTCAAAATCATCATCGATTGGGAAGAGCATCCTGTTACGAGGCGTAGAGCTTGGATGTATAGATGTGCCTCTACATCTAATCGACATAAAGTCAAATCTCATTACTGGACCGGTTGTTGTAGGTGTCCGACCAACATTACCATTGGAAGGCATCTCGTTGCTGTTAGGCAATGACTTAGCAGGTGGAAAGGTGATAGCCGAACCCATCGTCACTCAAACACCCGACTTATCTGCCACACCCGAGGAAGACCTAGAGTTATATCCAGCGTGTGCAGTAACAAGGGCAATGAGGTTGAAAGCATCTCAAGAAGAGAACGTCGTCAAAGCCAACAGTAACCACGATGATGTGGACTTGAGCACCACATTCTTTGCTTCTCTTGAAGAAGAACCAACGCCAAATTCTGAAAAGCCGGCATCAACTCGAAAACAGTTGATTGAGGACCAAAAGAAGGATCCAGAGCTCGCCAAACTCCGAGAAACCGCAATGACATCACAAGAGGCAGAGCTAGCATCAACGTGCTACTACATCCAAGATGATATGCTCTTCAGGAAATGGAAACCTCCAGACGCATCCAACGAAGAAGAATGGAGAATATGCCATCAAATCGTGTTACCAGAAAGATACCGAGCGTACATCATGAATCTGGCTCATGACACACCAATGTCAGGTCATCTCGGCATCCACAAGACATACCACAAGATTATGTCACACTTCTTCTGGCCACGTTTGAAGAAAGATGTCATCCAGTACTGCCGATCCTGTCATGCCTGTCAGATGGTTGGCAAGCCAAATCAAAAGATCCCTGTTGCTCCTCTGAAGCCGATTCCAGCCTTTGAAGAACCTTTCAGCAGAGTACTTATTGACTGTGTTGGTCCTCTCCCAAGGACAAAAGCTGGCAACCAATACCTGTTGACCATTATGTGTGCTTCAACTCGTTTTCCCGAGGCTATTCCTCTAAGGAACATAAAAGCATCAAACATTGTAAAGGCCTTAATCAAGTTCTTTACTCTATTTGGTCTACCAAAGTCATCCAATCGGACCAAGGAACGAATTTCACGGCCAATCTTTTCAAGCAAGTCATGACTCAGTTGGGCATCAAACACTGCATGTCGAGTGCGTATCATGCCGAGTCGCAAGGCGCTCTTGAGCGATTCCATCAGACTCTCAAGAACATGATCCGAACCTATTGCTTTGAGCACGAAAAAGACTGGGACGAAGGAATCCACATGCTGCTGTTTGCAACCCGTGAATCCGTCCAGAATCGTTGGGATTCAGCCCTTTTGACTTAGTCTTTGGCCATTCGGTGCGCGGTCCCTTGAAATGTATAAAAGAGACTTTGTTGTCACCAACAGCCACTGAAGGACTTGTAGAATATGTAATTAAGTTTAAAACTAGACTTTATGATGCTTGTGTTCTGGCCAAAAATAATTTACAAAACACCCAATCCAGCATGAAACGCTGGTATGATAGAAAGGCCCGTGTTAGAGAATTTTCTCCCGGGGATAAGGTGCTTGTATTTTTGCCCATACCAGGTCAACCCTTGCAAGCCAGATATTTTGGTCCCTATGAAATTGAGACCAAAATTAGTGACCTCAATTACACAATCAAAACCCCTGACCGTAGAAAAAAGACTCAGCTATGTCATATAAACATGCTGAAGCCTTATGTATCTCGGCCAGATCACTCAGATAAGAGTAATTGTGTTTTAAATACAGTCAAAAGTTGTTCAAATAGCCATGTTTCTCCTATTGATGATGATATTGTAAAGGAGAAATTTGGACAATACAAAATACCTAATTCTGTTGTATTATAGAATTTGGATGTAAAACTGTCTCATCTGTCTTCGACAGAAAGGCCAGTTATCATGAAGCTCATTAATGAATTTAATGACATTTTTTCTGATGTACCAAAACAGACTAATGTTATAATGCATGATGTAGATGTTGGCGAGGCTACTCCAGTCAAGCAGCATCCTTACAGGGTCAACCCTGAAAAACTTGCCATACTTAGGTCAGAAATCAAGTATATGCTTGAAAATGACCTCATTGAACCAAGTTCCAGTAGCTGGAGCTCCCCATGTGTCTTGATACCTAAACAGGACAAGACTTATCGTTTTTGTACAGACTACCGTAAGGTAAATGCTGTAACAAAGACCGATTCGTTTCCTATCCCTAGGATAGACGATCTCATAGATCGTATTGGTGACGCTAAGTACATCACCAAAATAGACCTACTTTCAGGTTTATTGGCAGGTTCCCCTGACTGATAGGGCAAAGGAAATCTCCGCCTTTGTCACCCCTGATGGTCTGTACCAATACAAAGTGATGCCATTTGGCATGAAGAATGCTCCTGCCACTTTCCAGAGAATGATAAATGCCCTGCTTGCTGACATGGAGAATTGCCACGCATACATAGACGATGTAGTAATTTTTAGCCAAGATTTTTCTAGCCATTGTAAACAACTGCATTGTCTTTTTACTAAACTGTTACATGCAAAAATTACTGTAAACCTGAGTAAGAGTGATTTTTGCCAGGCTTCCATCCAATACTTAGGCCATATTGTAGGACAAGGCCAGGTGAAACCTGTAATGGCCAAAGTAGAAGCTATCCAAGCTTTCCCTATCCCTGCTGATCGGAAACAACTCCGAAGATTTTTGGGAATGTCTGGATATTATAGAAAATTTTGCGAAAATTTTTCTGTCATTGCCAGTCCTTTAACAAACCTCCTGAGAAAGAACGTCCGATTTACTTGGACGGATGAATGTCAGAAAGCCTTTAACCAAATCAAGCAGATATTATCTAGCTCTCCCATTTTGATGGCTCTGACTTCGGAAAACCTTTTAGGTTAGCTATTGACGCCAGTGACACAGGTGTTGGGTCAGTCCTTTACCAAGAAGATAATTTCCAAGTAGAGCACCCTATTTGTTTCTTTTCCAAGAAATTTAATAGACATCAAAGAAATTATTCTACTGTGGAAAAAGAATGTCTTGGGTTGATTCTTTCTATACAACACTTTGATTTTTATATCAGTGGGTCCAGATGGCCACTGGTTGTATTTACTGACCACAATCCCCTTACATTTATCCACAAAATGTCTGGCAAGAACCAACGACTTCTCAGGTGGAGTTTATTTTTACAAGAGTACAACCTAGATCTTAAACACATAAAAGGCAGCGAAAATGTTATCGCCGATGCCTTGTCTAGATTGTAAAAAGTATTTTGATGTATATATTTTTTTATATATATCATGATAAATACATTCTGTAATGTAAATATTTTTTTTGTAGTTCTAAAAAGATTTCCATTTCGTGGAAATGTAAACTTTTTATTTTTAGGGGGGAGGTGTTACGTATCTAGGCGTTGTTTTTTTTTTCTTTCTTTGACCTGTTGCGGTCAAGAGACGGGTAGGTTGTCTGCCCCTTGTGTAATAAGTTTTTTTTTTATTCGTCAAGCCACACCGACAGTGACCGGTCCTTGACCTATGTGTGTACCTCTGGTTGAAAGGAGGGTGGTTTTTTTTTCTTTTCTTCTGTCTCTTTGAAGAGCGTTCTAGATCTGGGTGTTGATGACTTTCTGTTCTAGAAATCACTGGATATCGACGCGTGGTAGATTATATAAAGACCGCTCGCGTAACGTTGACGGACAGACATACGGAGACAGCCGTGAGACAGAATAGCGGAGACATTGCGTGACCCGTGCGTGGTATACCATTTATCGTGTAAGTTAATATTTTTTTTTAAGGCCTTGCTTGCTTGTATTTGTAATTACATTTTCAAACTCTTGTATTGTAATATTTTTACATGCCATTTTTGTAAAAGGGTTTTGGTCAACACATCAATTCTGTATTGAGTAAATGTTTATTTTTCTTTCTTGTAACTTTATATTTGATTAAACATTAAGTTGATAGTTTACCTTCCGATTTCTTGTGTCATTTTTTTTTGTTATTCATTGTAAGTCTTTGATTAAATTCAGACTTATTATAAGTGACACAACTGCTATTCTATTGTCACGTTCCCCTAGGCAAGCCATTTAAAAGTAGAATTCAATTCGTAATACGTGACAAAAGAAGTTTGGGGGCTCGTCCGGGATATTTTTCTGAACCTATTTTCGTCTTACTTGAGTAATTTTGTAAAGGCGAAGTTGACTTTAACAAAATTTTTTTTGTATCAAAGAGTCGGAAGTAAAGTATCAATAGTATTGACCAAACTCTCTTAAGGTTTTTTGTTGTACTGATTTTGTACTGTGAAAAATTTTAATGTACCTGAAACTTTGTGGCCCACTTTGCTGCAAACAGTTTTGACTGGTAGAGCTGCAGAAGTATTTTGTTCTTTGACCATTGAACAACAAAAAGATTATAATGTTGTTAAGGCCTTAATTCTTAAGGCATATGAACTTGTTCCGGAAGCTTACCGAAAGCAGTTCAGGGATTGTCGCAAATCGGATGGCCAAACCCATGTAGAATTCCTGCGGGAAAAGGAGCGACGCTTTGAGAAATGGCTCACTTCCAGGGAAATCGGCACCGACTTTGCAAAATTCAAGAACCTAATGCTGATGGAAGAGTTCAAGAGTTGTGTGCGGCTGGACGTCCGTACGCATATAGCTGATCGTGGCGAGGAAGATGTGCACAAGGCTGCAGTGTTGGCAGACGATTATATAATATCACATCAATTTGCCAAGTATACGACGGATGTCAAGCCAAAACAAGTCAAACAGCCTGAGTCCACTGCTAGCAACTCCATCAAGAACAGCAGTACAAATGACAGAAAACCTACTACAAGTAAAGCTACTTGTTCCTACTGCAAACGAGAAGGCCATAAAATTGACGATTGCTGGAAACTGAAGAAGAGAAACGAAAAAGCTCCTTCAAAAGTCAGCGCTTGCACAGTACAGTGGTCGTCGAGGTTTACTCCCTCATCCTCAAGTCATATCAAGAATACCTCGACACCACCTGTTTCAAATGTATTGACTGTACAAGACTCTCCGAAAATGTCTCCACGGTGTTCAAATGACTCAACAGTGAGTTCTTCAAATTCATCTTTACGATGTTCCAATGACTCAACCAAGAGTTTTTCAAATACATCAAGCCGATGTTCCAATGACTCAAACAAGAGTTTTTCAAATACATCAAGCCGATGTTCCAATGACTCAAACAAGAGTTTTTCAAATACATCAAGCCGATGTTCCAATGACTCAAACAAGAGTTTTTCAAATACATCACCCCGATGTTCCAATGACTCTATCCAGAGTTCCCATAAGACATCATCCCGATGTTCCAATGACTCTATCCAGAGTTTCCCATAATACATCATCCCGATGTTCCCATGACTCTATCAAGAGTTCTCCAAATACATCCAAAAGATGTTCTACTGACTCAAGAAAGAGTTTCTCCACTGCGTCTCCTAGAGATGTCAATGACTCCAGCGAGAGTTCGACCCAAGTCCAGTCTGCATCAACCAAAATTGATGTTTTATTAGAGGATTTTAAGCCTTTCATTTCGGAAGGATTCGTATCACTACCCGGTGATTCTACAAGTCTACGACCTATCACCATTTTGAGAGACACAGTGCCTCACAATCGCTACTTTTAGAGGGTATCTTGCCCTTGTCAAAATCATCATCGATTGGGAAGAGCATCCTGTTACGAGGCGTAGAGCTTGGATGTATAGATGTGCCTCTACATCTAATCGACATAAAGTCAAATCTCATTACTGGACCGGTTGTTGTAGGTGTCCGACCAACATTACCATTGGAAGGCATCTCGTTGCTGTTAGGCAATGACTTAGCAGGTGGAAAGGTGATAGCCGAACCCATCGTCACTCAAACACCCGACTTATCTGCCACACCCGAGGAAGACCTAGAGTTATATCCAGCGTGTGCAGTAACAAGGGCAATGAGGTTGAAAGCATCTCAAGAAGAGAACGTCGTCAAAGCCAACAGTAACCACGATGATGTGGACTTGAGCACCACATTCTTTGCTTCTCTTGAAGAAGAACCAACGCCAAATTCTGAAAAGCCGGCATCAACTCGAAAACAGTTGATTGAGGACCAAAAGAAGGATCCAGAGCTCGCCAAACTCCGAGAAACCGCAATGACATCACAAGAGGCAGAGCTAGCATCAACGTGCTACTACATCCAAGATGATATGCTCTTCAGGAAATGGAAACCTCCAGACGCATCCAACGAAGAAGAATGGAGAATATGCCATCAAATCGTGTTACCAGAAAGATACCGAGCGTACATCATGAATCTGGCTCATGACACACCAATGTCAGGTCATCTCGGCATCCACAAGACATACCACAAGATTATGTCACACTTCTTCTGGCCACGTTTGAAGAAAGATGTCATCCAGTACTGCCGATCCTGTCATGCCTGTCAGATGGTTGGCAAGCCAAATCAAAAGATCCCTGTTGCTCCTCTGAATCCGATTCCAGCCTTTGAAGAACCTTTCAGCAGAGTACTTATTGACTGTGTTGGTCCTCTCCCAAGGACAAAAGCTGGCAACCAATACCTGTTGACCATTATGTGTGCTTCAACTCGTTTTCCCGAGGCTATTCCTCTAAGGAACATAAAAGCATCAAACATTGTAAAGGCCTTAATCAAGTTCTTTACTCTATTTGGTCTACCAAAGTCCATCCAATCGGACCAAGGAACGAATTTCACGGCCAATCTTTTCAAGCAAGTCATGACTCAGTTGGGCATCAAACACTGCATGTCGAGTGCGTATCATGCCGAGTCGCAAGGCGCTCTTGAGCGATTCCATCAGACTCTCAAGAACATGATCCGAACCTATTGCTTTGAGCACGAAAAAGACTGGGACGAAGGAATCCACATGCTGCTGTTTGCAACCCGTGAATCCGTCCAGGAATCGTTGGGATTCAGCCCTTTTGACTTAGTCTTTGGCCATTCGGTGCGCGGTCCCTTGAAATGTATAAAAGAGACTTTGTTGTCACCAACAGCCACTGAAGGACTTGTAGAATATGTAATTAAGTTTAAAACTAGACTTTATGATGCTTGTGTTCTGGCCAAAAATAATTTACAAAACACCCAATCCAGCATGAAACGCTGGTATGATAGAAAGGCCCGTGTTAGAGAATTTTCTCCCGGGGATAAGGTGCTTGTATTTTTGCCCATACCAGGTCAACCCTTGCAAGCCAGATATTTTGGTCCCTATGAAATTGAGACCAAAATTAGTGACCTCAATTACACAATCAAAACCCCTGACCGTAGAAAAAAGACTCAGCTATGTCATATAAACATGCTGAAGCCTTATGTATCTCGGCCAGATCACTCAGATAAGAGTAATTGTGTTTTAAATACAGTCAAAAGTTGTTCAAATAGCCATGTTTCTCCTATTGATGATGATATTGTAAAGGAGAAATTTGGACAATACAAAATACCTAATTCTGTTGTATTATAGAATTTGGATGTAAAACTGTCTCATCTGTCTTCGACAGAAAGGCCAGTTATCATGAAGCTCATTAATGAATTTAATGACATTTTTTCTGATGTACCAAAACAGACTAATGTTATAATGCATGATGTAGATGTTGGCGAGGCTACTCCAGTCAAGCAGCATCCTTACAGGGTCAACCCTGAAAAACTTGCCATACTTAGGTCAGAAATCAAGTATATGCTTGAAAATGACCTCATTGAACCAAGTTCCAGTAGCTGGAGCTCCCCATGTGTCTTGATACCTAAACAGGACAAGACTTATCGTTTTTGTACAGACTACCGTAAGGTAAATGCTGTAACAAAGACCGATTCGTTTCCTATCCCTAGGATAGACGATCTCATAGATCGTATTGGTGACGCTAAGTACATCACCAAAATAGACCTACTTTCAGGTTATTGGCAGGTTCCCCTGACTGATAGGGCAAAGGAAATCTCCGCCTTTGTCACCCCTGATGGTCTGTACCAATACAAAGTGATGCCATTTGGCATGAAGAATGCTCCTGCCACTTTCCAGAGAATGATAAATGCCCTGCTTGCTGACATGGAGAATTGCCACGCATACATAGACGATGTAGTAATTTTTAGCCAAGATTTTTCTAGCCATTGTAAACAACTGCATTGTCTTTTTACTAAACTGTTACATGCAAAAATTACTGTAAACCTGAGTAAGAGTGATTTTTGCCAGGCTTCCATCCAATACTTAGGCCATATTGTAGGACAAGGCCAGGTGAAACCTGTAATGGCCAAAGTAGAAGCTATCCAAGCTTTCCCTATCCCTGCTGATCGGAAACAACTCCGAAGATTTTTGGGAATGTCTGGATATTATAGAAAATTTTGCGAAAATTTTTCTGTCATTGCCAGTCCTTTAACAAACCTCCTGAGAAAGAACGTCCGATTTACTTGGACGGATGAATGTCAGAAAGCCTTTAACCAAATCAAGCAGATATTATCTAGCTCTCCCATTTTGATGGCTCCTGACTTCGGAAAACCTTTTAGGTTAGCTATTGACGCCAGTGACACAGGTGTTGGGTCAGTCCTTTACCAAGAAGATAATTTCCAAGTAGAGCACCCTATTTGTTTCTTTTCCAAGAAATTTAATAGACATCAAAGAAATTATTCTACTGTGGAAAAAGAATGTCTTGGGTTGATTCTTTCTATACAACACTTTGATTTTTATATCAGTGGGTCCAGATGGCCACTGGTTGTATTTACTGACCACAATCCCCTTACATTTATCCACAAAATGTCTGGCAAGAACCAACGACTTCTCAGGTGGAGTTTATTTTTACAAGAGTACAACCTAGATCTTAAACACATAAAAGGCAGCGAAAATGTTATCGCCGATGCCTTGTCTAGATTGTAAAAAGTATTTTGATGTATATATTTTTTTATATATATCATGATAAATACATTCTGTAATGTAAATATTTTTTTTGTAGTTCTAAAAAGATTTCCATTTCGTGGAAATGTAAACTTTTTATTTTTAGGGGGGAGGTGTTACGTATCTAGGCGTTGTTTTTTTTTCTTTCTTTGACCTGTTGCGGTCAAGAGACGGGTAGGTTGTCTGCCCCTTGTGTAATAAGTTTTTTTTTTATTCGTCAAGCCACACCGACAGTGACCGGTCCTTGACCTATGTGTGTACCTCTGGTTGAAAGGAGGGTGGTTTTTTTTTCTTTTCTTCTGTCTCTTTGAAGAGCGTTCTAGATCTGGGTGTTGATGACTTTCTGTTCTAGAAATCACTGGATATCGACGCGTGGTAGATTATATAAAGACCGCTCGCGTAACGTTGACGGACAGACATACGGAGACAGCCGTGAGACAGAATAGCGGAGACATTGCGTGACCCGTGCGTGGTATACCATTTATCGTGTAAGTTAATATTTTTTTTAAGGCCTTGCTTGCTTGTATTTGTAATTACATTTTCAAACTCTTGTATTGTAATATTTTTACATGCCATTTTTGTAAAAGGGTTTTGGTCAACACATCAATTCTGTATTGAGTAAATGTTTATTTTTCTTTCTTGTAACTTTATATTTGATTAAACATTAAGTTGATAGTTTACCTTCCGATTTCTTGTGTCATTTTTTTTTGTTATTCATTGTAAGTCTTTGATTAAATTCAGACTTATTATAAGTGACACAACTGCTATTCTATTGTCACGTTCCCCTAGGCAAGCCATTTAAAAGTAGAATTCAATTCGTAATACGTGACAAATCCTTGAACTGGATTTTGAGGCCTATCTCTCGACCAGGTATGTCGCTACAATGGCCGCTATTTTTGTCACACTATTTACTTGAGTTTGAATGTATTTTTGTATCGCCTGCTTTCTTGTAGTTTGATTTCTAGCTAGCAGACGATGTCCTGTAATGACGTCATCATTAAAAAAAAAAACCACGAAGTTCCAGAAGGCCTATTTTCTGGATAATCTTTCATCTCGTCCTATTTTGTTATTTGTATTTTTGTGAATGATAATTTTTTGGTCAAGAAATAGACCATCGCGCTTGGTCTTAAAATCAATGGCCAACCGACTTCCTGATGCGCAAGGAGAAATGGGCGGGGGGGGGGACTATTTTTACTAAAAACGCCTCATTTTTTTTTGAGGCAGCTTGCAACTCACGATGTTATCGCCCATGTCATTCTCTCAGTGGGTGGTCATTGTCGTGTTTACCACGGCGCCCCTGCGCCCGCTATAGAATCTTCGCTTTTAACGATTTCTTATTGAAAGAGAACAGATCCCTAAATGGCAATCATTTTAAGCCAGTGGTTTTAAAAAGGAAAACGAGGAGGTGGGGGGGGGGGGGTCGAAGGGTGGGAGAAATACAGAAATCAATGCCATTGAAATTTCATGCTTATTTATCCGGTATTGGATGCAGATTTACAGCTAACCTTCTCTAGTACACGAGCTTGAGTTGAAACATGATGAATTAAGAACTATTTGGTTTGTACAATGGGGGAGTTATAATTATAGACATACGAAAAAATATTTATAAATAAATGTGAGAATAGAGAAAGATGAGAAAGAGAGAGAGAAGGAGAGAGAGAAAGAGAGAGAGAGAATGAGAGAGAGAGAAGGAGAGAGAAAGAGGGAGAGAGAGAGAGAAAGAGAAAGAGGGAGAGAGAAAGAAAGAGAAAGAGGGAGAGAGAGAAAGTGGGATATAGAGAAAGAGGGAGAGAGAGAGTGAAGGAGAGAGAGAAAGAGGGAGAGAGAGAGAGAAAGAGGGAGAGAGAGAAAGAGGGAGAGAGAGAGAATGAGAGAGAAAGAGGGAGAGAGAGGGAGAGAGAGAAGGAGAGTGAGAGAAAGGAAGAGAGAGAGAAGGAGAGAGGGAGAGAGAGATAGAAGGAGAGGGAGAGAGAGAAAGAGAGAGAGAGAGAAGGAGAGGGAAAGAGGTAGAGAGAGAGAGAGAGAGAAAGAGGGAGAGAGAGAGAATGAGAGAAAAAGAGGGAGAGAGAGAATGAGAGAGAGAGCAAACAACAGGCCAGAGAAAGATAACGAGAGCTTAAGAAATATAGGCCAATAGAAAAAAAGAGACTGATAGAGGGAGAGAACAGAATGAAAACAGAAAAAAAAAATAGTGAGATAGAGAGGCATAGAATGAGACAGAGAGAAAGAGATAGGAAGGACACAGCCAGACAGACAGAATGACAGACAGAGAGGAAAATGACGCAACATTTTCTTATGTTTATCTAAACGAAAAAGTCAGACATGGTATAATTCAACTCAATTCTAAATTTACGACCCTGCCTCTAAATGACCTTCATCTGACATTCATTGCTGAGCTAGAGAAATCAAATCTTGGCTATAGGTCATCGCATATCATGTTATCGCGTTCTAGTTTTTTTTTCTTCTCTCTTTAATTCAAATCTGTAGCGTGGCAAGAGTTAAGTCAGATGAGACAAGCTCAAAACACAACTCCAAAGGCAAAGATTGCAAAGAGTGTTTGTGTGGAAACACAATCTCTAAATCGGCCTTATAATAAATCAGTTCATTTAATATCTGTGAATATTAATGATGTAAAAAAGTATACAACAGTAATGGTTCTCCGTATCCTGTGGTATCAAGTCGTCAGCAACACTTTCCATACGTAAGCGTCTTCTCTTTTTGTTTCTACGGAGATTGGTTGTAGTTGTTGATAGTTTGAAATTCTTAACTTCTGATATTCTGGCTGAAAATATTAAAATCTGCCTTTTTAACTGCCTGAGTGGCCCACTTCAAGGGCCGATATTGAGTTTATATTCTCGTGCCCACAATCTCCGCAGCCTTTTTTTAAACCTTAAAGACTTTATTATATTTATAGATTGCGATTTCGAAATAGGTATGCCTGTTACAACATAATAACTATTACAACAATATAACACTAAAAAAGTTTCCAAATATCGTTTGATATCCTCTGTTGTTTACTATAAAAATGTGTGTATAAATGTGTCTTCAATGACGTCTAAACCAGCGTACAGTTTTGAGTGAATGAAGTGTCTAATAGCAGAGAATAGCGAAGATAAGTGTTTCTGTGATGGCAGAGAAATGGTTGTCTTTTTTGTCTGCATAGATATTTTAGCCCTTCCCCGACCCCCACCCCTTTTGAACGACGCCCCCGACCCTCCCACAGACATAGGCCACTATTAAAACATAATAGGGAAGTAAACACAGGGGCGCTGTTTGATGAAGCCAGGTCTTGAGAAGTGACGGCGCCAAGGGAGATGTTTTGTCAGATCTGTCTTAGGTAATGCAGGTGATCGAAGTGCTGTCAGTGCTTTGGTGTCAGTGGGGCGGTACGTAGGTGTGTCACTCACGCATAATCAGACACGTGCACTCACGCATCAACACACGCATACATCCACATTAACATTCACACATAAACTCACACATACACTCAGACATACATTTACATATACACTCACACATACACTACACATACACTACACATACACTCAGACATACACTCAGACATACACTCACACATACACTCAGACATAAATTCCCACATACACTCACACATTCACTCAGACATAAATTTATCAAAAACATACACATACACTCACACATACACTCAGACATACATTTACACAAAACATACACATACAATCACACATACACTCAGACATACACTCACACATACATTCACACATACACTCACACATACACTCACACATACACTCAGACATACATTTATACAAAAACATACACATATACTCACACATACACTCAGACATACATTTACACAAAACATACACATACAATCACACATACACTCAGGCATACACTCACACATACATTCACCTCACACATACATAAAGCATTCCCATCGAAGTCGCTGTTGTCAACATATTGAAGCCACTTGAATCAACATTAAAAACAAAACAACAAAAACAACAAAAAAAAACAGAATCCATTTCAAAATCGCTGAAACAAATGTTTAACGCTGAATTAAATTTTCCCTTTCAAAACAACTTTTATTGATGACTCGGCAACTCTTCTAGTTAGACATTCCATCTCTGCCTTTTGAAATCTGTGAGAAAACAAGTTATGACAATGTGAGAGAGGTTGTATACAAACTGACTGAGAGTTCCAGATCAAACAGAAACACACCTAGATCTAGGTAAATACACCTGAATACAAAACAACCGTAGAACCAGGGGCGTGCTTCTGAAAGGACAACTCTAAACTATAAAATGGAAACATTTTTTTTCCTCGGCGTTCTTTGTTTTTTTTCTCTGGGTTTAAACCTAGTCTTATGATTTCAGAAGTCGAGACTTTAAGTAGGAAGTCTTCTAGACCAGCGGTTCTCAACCTTTTGAGATTCAAGGACCACTTAAAAATGTGTGTCTCAGCCACGGACCACTACTAAAAATGTTGCTACTGGCGCACTAGAAATTTATATAGTTTTATAAAAAAAATTATAAAGTTGATATTTAAAATCATTTATTATATATTTTAATAAGTGTTTCAACCTTTTCATCCTTTTGTAATGAACAAATATCAGTCTTACTGCTAACAATAGTTCGGATTAGAAACAATGCTACATTTAATTTTAGTGCGAGCCTTGAGCTTGCAAATTTGAGCACAGCTTATCCAAACGAGGTGTAATGCTTGAGAGACTCAGTCGGAGTTCATCTTCGACTTCAAGCCGTGAACGATATTTTGTTTTAATTGTAACCAGTGCAGAAAAAAATCCACATTCACAAAGATATGATGTTGCAAAGGGTAAACTTATTTTGAAAGCTTTCTGAGACAGTTCTGGATACTCATGCGAAGCTTGTGTCCAAAACTTCATCAAGCTCACTCTCGGATGCATCATCTTCAACGTAGTATCACTGGTCAGTTCAATGAATTGGTTTAATTACGATGGTGGTAAATTTAATGAATCAATGTGTGCAAGAAACGGACTGGAAACCCACGAAAAACTCTCAACGTTCAAATCACCAAAGTAGAAGTTAAATTGATCCAGCAATGATTGAACATGTTCAGAAATCAATTTCACCAACTCGGGCTTGTTGATTTCAGCATTTTCTGGTTTCTCGGTGAATTCATGCAATTGATCAAACATTTCAAAGTTACCCTGAAATAATCTTGTCTTCCACAGAGCAAGTTTTTTCGTAAAAGCAGACACTTTATCACTGAGGGTAATTAAGTTTGTGTGCTTCCCTTGCAGAGATGAATTGAGTTTATTCAGCTGTTCAAAAATGTCGGCCATGAATTTTCATTCAAATGAACAAGCTGTGAATTTTTACTAACAAGAAACTCTCGCACAGCATCACGTAATTCAAACAGTCTGTTAAACACTTTTCCCCTTGATAACCAGCGAACTTCAGTGTGCATCAGTAACTGCTCATGATCAAAATCCATATTCGAACATAATGAAGCAAAGAGACGAGAATTCAATGGATGAGCCTTGATGAAATTAACAATTTTTATGGCCTGATCAAAAATAGATTTCAAGTCCGCGTTCATTCTTTTACTCGCAAGACTTTCCCGATGAATCATACAGTGCGTAAATGTGGCAGTTGGCACATTAGAACGCACACGTTCCCACAAGCCTGTTCGTTTTCCAGTCATTGCTGCAGCACCATCCGTGCACACTCCGATACACCAGGACCATTCGATGCCATTGGCTGCCATAAAATTATCAAGGATAGCAAAAAGTTTTGCACTTGTTGTGTGACCTGGATAAGCTTTACAAAACAAAAAATCTTCTTCAATTTCATCCATCCAGATATATCTGACATAAGCCATTAATTGTGCCTGGCCGGAAACATCCGTTGATTCGTCCAATTGAATAGCAAATTGTTTAGAATCTTGCAGCCTTGAAATCAACTGTTCTTCAACGTCAGCTGCCGCCAAAGCATATACGTCGTTGAATAGTGTCGTTTGAAAGTGGAATTGTTTTCAGTTTACTTGCCAAGGCATCACCAAACATCTCTCGACACATATCTATAGCAGCAGGCATTATCAGAGTTTCTGCAATTGTGTGAGGCTTTTTGGCCTGTGCAACTCGGATAGCCACTAAAAGTGATGCTCTTAAAGCCTTCTCATTGACTTTAGTTGCTTGGAGTATGCAAGACTTCTGAATACCAAGTGAATGTTTCTTGCGCATAAAATATTCCAATGGTTTCTCCGAGCAGTCAGTATGATTCGTTTTAAGATGTCTTCGGAGTTTCGCAGGTTTCATCGCTTCATTTGCAAGAATTTGTGAACATATTACACACTGTGGTCTGGGTTGATTATTTACTAAGATGCATATAAACCCAAAGCGCAAATACTTTTCATCATTCCGTCGTATGGGAGTTCGTCTTTTTTTCTCCGGAACTGCATTTGATTCACACTCAGGTTGTGAAGATGAGTCAGAGAAATCATCATCGTTGTCCTTATGTTCGGTTGCTTTCTTTATTTAAAATTTATCCATGTGTTCAATCAATTTAATTATTTTGATTAGTTTTCAAATAAAAAAGCGTATTTTTGAATGTCAATATAAACGGGAAGACGCCAGGGCCCATCTGATTTCCGGTGTAACTAAAACTTAGATTAAACATAAAATCGAAACGCACTTTTGCGCTATCGCCATCTAGCGATTTAAAATCAATAATTTTAAAACTGACTTCATATATTCTTTTTCATGTCTTTAATTCTATTATTTTTCATATTTTTTATTTTTTAAAAAGCATGCACCAGGCAAATGTCCGCGGACCACTAGTGGGCTTGAGAACCGCTGTTCTAAACTAATAGAAGGAATAAGTAGCTAATAAACATGCTATGTTTTTCTTGGTTTATATTTCATCTTCTGCTGCATTACGAATACTATACTTCATTTGTCTTCTCTTGGCTCTATAACGCTATATCATGAAGTATGTGCGGATTAATGAAGATTAAGGGTTAATGCATGCATGGAGATAATATAAAGATATAAAGTTCGTCCATCTTGATTTGAAGATGACCACTTTATGTGAGCACGAAATGTTCTCCCAGGTAACAGGTTCAAAGTTGAAGGCATTCAAAAACGCTTTAGGAGTGTCACTAAAGTGTTTTCTTTGTCCGCTTTGAGATCACTTTCTTTAAATGAGTAAGAAGGAGTCTTTTAAGGATGCAGGAGTTTTACATCTTGTAGACGTGGGCTGATCAACGCAACTGAGACTGCATCAAGATTGTGTGGATGCTTTGTTTTCGTGTTATGGATTATATGACATTGTCAGGTATTTTGTCTTACCGTTTAATATTCAGAGACATAGAACTATAAAAGGTGTCGTAGAATATGCATATTACAATTGTTTGGCAATTTGCCTTTAGAAACTCAACTGTTTGGAAACAAGTTTGTAAGTTTGTTTCTATCGATGATTTTAATTGTTGTTTTTTCCTCCAGGGTATAATTAATACTTTTTTTTTTTGTGCAAAAAAATGTGTTGGAATATTCTTTCGTTTCTCTCCAAATAGAAATATTTTTTTTAGTTTGAACCCATGTCGTTACATAAAAATGTTTACAGTTTGAGACCTATATTGCTTCATATAACTTCTGGCAGTACGAGTCCTATCCATGTCATTACACAAGGCTGCTGACAGTTTGAGACCCATGTCATTACACAAGGCTGCTGACAGTTTGAGACCCATGTCATTACACAAGGCTGCTGACAGTTTGAGACCCATGTCATTACACAAGGCTGCTGACGGTTTGAGCCCATGTCATTACAAAAGGCTGCTGACAGTTTGAGACCCATGTCATTACACAAGGCTGCTGACAGTTTGAGACCCATGTCGTTACACAAGGCTGCTGACAGTTTGAGCCCATGTCATTACACAAGGCTGCTGACAGTTTGAGACCCATGTCATTACACAAGGCTGCTGACAGTTTCAGACCCATGTCGTTACACAAGGCTGCTGACAGTTTGAGACCCATGTCATTACACAAGGCTGCTGACAGTTTGAGCCCATGTCATTACACAAGGCTGCTGACAGTTTGAGACCCATGTCATTACACAAGGCTGCTGACAGTTTGAGACCCATGTCGTTACACAAGGCTGCTGACAGTTTGAGACCCATGTCGTTACACAAGGCTGCTGACAGTTAGAGACCCATGTCGTTACACAAGGCTGCTGACAGTTTGAGACCCATGTCATTACACAAGGCTGCTGACAGTTTGAGACCCATGTCATTACACAAGGCTGCTGACAGTTTGAGACCCATGTCATTACACAAGGCTGCTGACAGTTTGAGACCCATGTCATTACACAAGGCTGCTGACAGTTTGAGACCCATGTCATTACACAAGGCTGCTGACAGTTTGAGACCCATGTCATTACACAAGGCTGCTGACAGTTTGAGACCCATGTCATTACACAAGGCTGCTGACAGTTTGAGACCCATGTCATTACACAAGGCTGCTGACAGTTTGAGACCCATGTCATTACACAAGGCTGCTGACAGTTTGAGACCCATGTCATTACACAAGGCTGCTGACAGTTTGAGACCCATGTCATTACACAAGGCTGCTGACAGTTTGAGACCCATGTCATTACACAGGGCTGCTGACAGTTTGAGACCCATGTCATTACACAAGACTGCTGACAGTTTGAGACCCATGTCATTACACAAGGCTGCTGACAGTTTGAGACCCATGTCATTACACAAGGCTGCTGACAGTTTGAGACCCATGTCATTACACAAGGCTGCTGACAGTTTGAGACCCATGTCATTACACAAGGCTGCTGACAGTTTAAGACCCATGTCATTACAAAAGGCTGCTGACAGTTTGAGATTCACTTGTGAACGTCATTCTTGGTCGATGAGCCGATGCAGGTATTTGCGGTGCCAATTACCTCAGGTGTGAGGCATGCCGATTCAGGTCGGTGTCAGTAGGATACAGAGAGGAACACCGACCCCCTGATTGACATTGTCATCACTATCGGATAAATCTGACACAAGAATGGGGGGGGGGGGACAGCAGTGGGGGAGTAAAGAGAAGGTTATGATTACTGACTGACTGCCACCTAGTGCCACTGTCTCCTTGCATCAAATGGCATGACATGTTTAAACACACCAGTTGGTGTGAGCGAATTTTGTCAATACTGCTATAGAGTTACGATATTCAAGAGCTCCTTGTTTAAACATTTCTTCTAAAGGGCTGAAAAATGATAGAATACGCTCTATGGGGGTCAAAGGCCAAAGGGGGTTACTCATACACAAGCAATTGGATATGAACCGAAGATACTTAGTTCGAGTTCTGTCCTAGGCGCCTGAATTTTGTGAACGGATGCCCACGAGCTCATTCTTCCAAATTGTACATTTTAAAACAAAAACTTTTTAAAATTGCATTTTATATATCTTTGTTTGCATAATTCCTGCTTTAAACTCTAATGGCGTAATTATCTTATTTTCTGAAGTAACACTTGTAATTCATAAGATAAGATAAGAAAATGTTTGTCCTTGTGCTGGAACCATCACATCCTCGTTTACTTTGGGCATAGTTTAAGACACAGTTTAAGGCAGAGTTTAAGACACAGTTAAAGACAGAGTTTATGGCAGAGACAACTAACAACAAAGTCTACCACTCGACAGAGCTAGCTTAAACTGTGATTGAATCTCAGGATAATCAAACAACCGATCTCATGACAAACAGACACGACCTGGGTGTTATTTAAAATTGGAATTTTATAATTGCTGCGGGAGTGTTTAATCAAAGATGACATTTAAAAGTACTCACCCCAAGACGCTCGTGCACTACTCTCTGTGTGTGATCTAGCCATTGTGACATTTGGGTGAGTACAGCAACTTCTAAAATTAGCTAACAGTGAGTATCAGTTTGATGTAGCGATCATGCAAGACTCTGACTTTGTATGCTCGTGTCAGCTTATCAAGCTCCTGAAGGTCACGGTAGATTAGGTCAAGGACACTTGCAACGTTTGTAGATTGTCTAAAATGTCAACCCTGTGCTCATTAAAGTGAAAAACAGAATTGACTTACTTCCTCTATCCCATAATACCTTTGTAAAGGCAACATTGTTGATTCTTAAACAACTGCATTTCGTCTGTCTCTCTTCTCGTGTCTTTTCAGACAGGGTTGGCCTAAGTTTACTGGAATTGGATGGCCCAAAAGTAAACCAAAAATAACCAATCAACACAGAAATAATAAAAGTATGCAATTTATTTAAATCCCTATCTGTATCTAAATCCAAGCCAATAATTAACTGAATTTTCATATAGAGTAACAACGCCACACTCATCCGCAGTCCAACAAGTGCATAAACCTTGGGTCTTTAGAATTACATTGAGCTATGCTAGTTGACAAGTTGACATAAAGCTCTTCTATGTTGAAGGGTTGATCCAAGTTGACATAGAGCTCTTCTATGTTGAAGGATTGATCCAAGTTGACATATAGCTCTTCTATTTTGGAGGATTGATTCAAGTTGACATAGAGCTCTTCTGTGTTGGAGGATTGATCCAAGTTGACATAGAGCTCTTCTATGTTGAAGTATTGATCCAAGTTGACATAGAGCTCTTCTATGTTGAAGTATTGATCCAAGTTGACATAGAGCTCTTTTATGTTCAAGTTTTGATCCAAATATTACAATTAAAAAAAATAAAAAATTTTTAGTCATAAGCAAGGCTCTCCGCCAATTAGTGGCCAGTTTACCTATGCAAAAGACAGGCACTGCTTCAGACGTAAAATTAGGAAGGTTATTATTCGCTCAGTTCAGTTGCCTAGTTCGTTATTTCCTCTTAGCGAAAAATGATCGAAATGCTGCAAGTTTTTAAAAAGCTTAAATCAACTCACTCTGTCTGTCTGGACTCTTGTAAGTATTAGTTATCCCTAACTCTATTTCTGATCAAATTGAAACTTTGCACATTTTTATTTATAGTCGATAACAACAAATGAATCGATGATAATAACCAATTAGCTTATCAATTAGTAGTAGTTAATTATCTTTATTCAAAGAGACAGTACTAACTAAGCTGAAATAAGCCTGGTAGGCGCTTCCGCGATGTGTAATCCAGATCATCAAACGGGAGTAACCCTCAACGAAATCCAACAACAACGTCAAAACTTCCCATACTTCGGAGACAAAAAAACTAGTCCCTAGTCCTGACATAACAGCCTTATGTAGAGAATGAAATGGTCGGCTTAAAATTGGATACTAACTTTAAAAACCTCTATTTCATAGGTTCTTGAACGTAAACATAGAGTTGAAGCTAGGTGCTGAAACAAATGTGATACATACATATATTAAACATAAATGAATAGTAAATGACTCTGGATCAGAAGAATGTTTGTTTTTCGACATTCCGACGGTCTAGAGCAGCGGTTCTCAACCTTTTATGCTCGGCGACCCCTTTTTTACAATCCCCCACTCTGCCGCGACCCCTCCCACACACACACACACACACACATACAGCAATAGAAGAATAGACAAAACAATCCATATTTTCGGTTATCTTAGGCGACCCCTGGCAAATCGTCTATCGACCCCCCACAGGTTGAGAACCCCTAGTCTAGAGGTTAAGTTCGCTTAGTACGTTATAGCTAGGCGGTGGTGTCGTTTCCAGAGTCACTGGTTCGAGCCTCGGTCGGAGCAGTCCCTTATATTCGTAGCATTTTAATTCACTACTTTCTCTCTTAAAAACTTTTGGTCCCTGGTGGCTGCTATTCAATTCATAAGTTCTTGGCTAGCGCTTCGGCTTTCCACTATGAACGTTTAAAACCATCAAGTCCGAATTCAGACTTAGCAACTTAAAAAAACAATTGTTGTTGAAAAGAAAGCACGGAAACCTTCTACAACTGTTCCACAAAAGTGATTGGACCGTAGCGTACTGAGCATACCCAATGATCATGAACTAGTTGAGCTGCCTGTAAATAGTGTCCACCAATGAACTCAACTCAACTCAAAAAAACATTAAGAAACTGGAACAAACACAAAATAGAGCAGTGAGATTCATAACAAACGAATATTCACATTTGACTAGAGTAACACCATTAGTAAAATCACTAAATTTAGTAAGCCTTCAGGACAGAAGACTCAAAAGTAAAGTAGCAATTATACATAAAACACTGAACCATAATCTTCAAATACAAAAACAAAATTTAATAAAATATTCTGAAAGACACAAAAATAAAGGCACATTCCTCGTCCCATATGCTAGGACAAATTTGTACAAATACTCCTTCTTCCCTAGTGCTATTAGAGCATGGAATGGGTTGCCTGAGCTAGCCAGAAAAACCAGTGACTTGGCAGAATTTAAGTCATTGGTTAATATGCATGACTAAATGCATGACGCGTAGGACGTAATCATATTCTTTTTTGAAGTAACGTCTGTATTATATAAGATAAGAAGATAAGAATGAATCATAGGAACACTAGATCTTGACACACAATGGATATGGAAAGTCAGAAACAACATATGGACAGGAAAAGTGAGAGCTGTATTTTAAGAACAAAGGCCTCCCGCTCTAGAGATAATCACACCTCGCAACAGATCGCCAGCTACATCTCAACGCAACGCCTTCCTTGTAGAGGAGGAAGAGTCAAAGACAGCGCGCATTTTGCCAATTATAAGCAAGTCACATATTAAGCAGTGAATTATATAGAAGATGATCGGACAATACACTGACCCCCAAAACACCCCGTAGAAAGGAAACTATATGGAGAGCTCCCTGATTTGGAAATCACTGCGCAGTTCATCTCATATATTGGTCTAGTCATCTGAACACTCCAACATAACAATGAGAACAAAGAAGAAGAAGAAGAAGAAATATAGATGATGGAGTTTTTTGGAGATACATCAAAATCTGCTAAGAACATGAGCCGAGGAAATAAACCGAACGGATATCATTGCTGGGAGGCGCGGTGGCTGAGCGGTAAAATGGGGGTCCCGGGTTCGAATCCTGGTGAAGACTGGGATTTTTAATTTCGGGATCCTTTGACGCCTCTGAGTCCACCTAGCTCTAATGGCTACCTGACATTAGTGAGGGGGAAAGTAAAGACGGTTGGTCGTTGTGCTGGCCACATGAAACCCACGTTAACCGTAGGCCACACAAACATTATCTTTACATCATCTGCCCTATAGACTAAAAGGTCTGAAAGGGGAACTTTACTATATCATTGCTGACCTTGAACTCCTAAAGATCAAAAACGGTATTCAAATTTAAACGGAATCTAGGTCACCTATTTCTCTTGGCCTTGAAATAAAAAATAAAATAGAACACCATCGCTGGGGGAAAAATTCAATTTCCTATTTTATTTATTATTTATGCTACACATAAATATATTTTTTAATGCTTATCATCTGTCAGCTGAATTTTATAACATGGAAAGAAATCGCATAATTGAAAACATAATTTTGAAGCTTACATTAGGATGCTGAGATTGCTGTCAGGAAAAGCGGAAGTGACGCAGGCAAAGGAAATGGTGGTAAGGCATTTTGAAGAACTGACTTTGAGGACATATAGGGCGGCATAGAAAAGCCAGGACTTTGGGTACTGGTCATGAGTACGAGGGGTCATCTTACAATGGTCGATGTTAAGAAACACTTTAGTATCTCTATTAATAACCTATAAAATGTCTGCTTATAATATGTAATGCCTGGCTTTATGTAGTCACCTCTGCCTGACGTCTCGATGAGCCGGGATTCAAACTCAAGTCCTCTGTCATTAACTACCTTACTGCAGAAGATCTGGAGTGGTACGTAATGTAATGAATGTAAGCCTGAAGCTTAAACGATTTATTTCTTATAAGTTTTACTACACATTAAAGTGTGTATATTTCCAAGATCTGTGGGGTGTTGATATATCTCTCACTTTTCCATGATGTGTCACGTGTCTACATGTCTGTGTCACATGTTTACATGTCTGTGTTACATGTCTACATGTCTGTGTCACATGTCTGTGCTACATGTCTACATGTGTGTGCTGCATGTCTACATGTCTGTGTCACATGTGTACATGTGTGTGTCACATGTCTACATGACTGTGCTACATGTCTACATGTGTGTGCTGCATGTCTACATGTCTGTGTCACGTGTGTACATGTGTGTGTGTCACATGTCTTCATGCCTGTGCTACATGTCTGTGCTACATGTCTACATGACTTTGTTACATGTCTAGATGTCTGTGTCACGTGTGTACATTTGTGTGTCACATGTCTACATGACTGTGCTACATTTCTACATGTGTGTGCTGCATGTCTACATGTCTGTGTCACATGTCTGTGCTGCATGTCTACATGATGTGCTACATGTTTGTGCTATATGTATGTGCTACATGTCTACATGTATGTGCTACATGTCTGTGCTACATGCATGTGCTTACATGTCTGTGCTACATGTCTTTGCTATTTGCAGTAGCGGCCTTAGGGGGTGGCAAGTGGAACAACAGCTATTTCGGCCAATCAGCTTCCAGAAAGTTTAGCGATGACGTAATAAGCCTTTTGTTTACCGATAGGCCTATGTGCATAGACATCGTGCGGTTGGGGAAAACCCCGTGTCACCGTGTTAAAAAAAAACGCGGGAGTATTTCTTTTTTAAATTAATTTGTGAAAACCCGTGATATAGCCCATCCGCAAAAGTCAGGTCTGTGAAAGTGTAGGGACCACTGTTGCTCTTACAGCACACTTTGGTCTTATAGGACGTCCGACTGGCTTCAATCTGCAGAGTGAGAGAGGAGACTTAATATAAGTAGTGCCCGAGTGTTTTCCTTTTTTATTTGCTTCTGTTCATGCAGAACAATTCTACTACAGTCTAGAATGAACTTACGTAATGTAGCTACGTAATGTTCTATGTTTTGTATCAAAAATAAGGCCCACAGCTTAGAGACGGACATACTGTGTTGTTATTGTTACAGGGTTAGAGACGGATGAGCTCGTTAGCGTGATGAGTTTACGGTATATATATATATATATAGTCTACCCTTACGGCTAAGGGCCCCGAAAATAACGCTCGTCCAAGGCCCCGTGCATTGCTATGTCCGCCCCTGGCCATTTGTCTATATGTTTGTGCTACACATATGTGCTACATATCTGTATGTATGTGCTACATGTCTGTGCTACATTTCTTTGCTAAATGCCTACATGTCTGTGCTACATTTCTTTGCTAAATGCCTACATGTCTGTGCTACATTTCTTTGCTAAATGCCTACATGTCTGTGCTACATTTCTTTGCTAAATGCCTACATGTCTGTGCTACATTTCTTTGCTAAATGCCTACATGTCTGTGCTACATTTCTTTGCTAAATGCCTACATGTCTGTGCTACATTTCTTTGCTAAATGCCTACATGTCTGTGCTACATTTCTTTGCTAAATGCCTACATGTCTGTGCTACATTTCTTTGCTAAATGCCTACATGTCTGTGCTATATTTCTTTGCTAAATGCCTACATGTCTGTGCTACATTTCTTTGCTAAATGCCTACATGTCTGTGCTACATTTCTTTGCTAAATGCCTACATGTCTGTGCTACATTTCTTTGCTAAATGCCTACATGTCTGTGCTACATTTCTTTGCTAAATGCCTACATGTCTGTGCTACATTTCTTGACAGACTTCTCACGAAGAAGTCCCCTTGGTTCTGTCTCCCCAATTTTGTCTTTGTCTTTCTGACAGTCATCAAGTTCATTGAAACTCTGGTCAGAAGTGTCTCACGAGACACACACACACGCACACACTGGTGTCTGATAACATAAGCCTAGTAGGACTAAACAGGGTCTAGATAATGAGTAAATGGAAGAGAATTATCTTCTTGTTATCTTGAACTGGATCTAGTCGTTATTCATAGGGCTACACGAGCTTTGATGGAATCTACACGAGACCTATCATGTTGTAATATCTGAATTATGTTATCAAATCGCCTAATAGTACAATTACTACTGATATTTGTTTTTATTAATAATAATGCTCTTTTTATTTTCTTCTCAAAAACCCTTTTTTTTTAGTCAAGTTAGGGTCTAAACTTCCTCCCGCCGGTTTAATGATGTAATGTTTGCGGATTACTGTGATTAGGTTTATAAAGTAAGTATGTAAAAGTTTCCCTTTCAGACCTTATGGTCTAAAGGGGAGATGATGTAATGGTCACCTGTTTATGTGGCCTACGGTTAACGAGGGTGTCATGTGGCCAGCACAACGACCAACCGCCTTTACTTTTCCTCAACTAATGTCAGGTACACATTGGAGCTGTGTGGACTCAGAGGTGCCCGAAGATCCCGAAATTAAAAAATCTCGAACCCCGCTTTACCGCTCAGCCACAGCGCCTATGTTTTACATACCTGTGCTGCATGTCTGTGCTATACGTGTTGGGGACAGGTCATCTTGAAAGACTTCTCAGGTTTATGCCTGAAAATAAATCCCAGTCTCCATTGCCATGTTTTCGGCACAAAATAGAAACCTTTAGACTTTTGACTTTAAACCAAACACAACCTCCTCGACAGTCAATAGATTTAGCTTCATAAATATTTAGTAGAGGCTGGTAAGCGTAAGCTGTAGAAGTAATATTAAGCGGCTCATTAGTAGTCTAGTATGGGAAATAAATGAGAGTAACATTGGTCTCCCCAGAATAGGTTTAGAAAGTCCAATTCACAAGCTGGGGCAATTTTAATTATGGATTAGCTGTCTGTAGGCTTATTGTTTGCAACTAGTTTTATGAAACTCTTTTTGTGGTATATTATGTTTGAAAATTATGTTTCAAAAGAGGATTATTAATAATTTCTTGAATGAAAAAAAAAGTTTATCAAAATATATGCATATTTTCTTAACCATTGTAGTGGTTCTTTCCAAAATAAATTATTCTATCGACTTCCATATCTAGTTTCTATAACCTACACACGCATATATTGAACTCTTTGATTCAGACTCTCCGAAGTCAATTTGAAAGAAGAAAATACTTGGATGACTTTGTCCTAGCACTTGAAATATGAAATATCTTTTAAAAATCTTTTGTTGTAAATTTGAGCTGATTTCAATATTATTTGTATTGTAGATTAAAACATTTTACAAATCTTATATCGACTTATATCTGTCTGTCTGTCTGTCTGTCTGTCACAAATGTACACATCATTTCTCCTACTTCCCATTCTCAGATCACTTGGAAACTTTGCACAATTATTTATTGTTCCTGACAAAACATGAATTAGTCATAAAAGAAAATGAAAAGTCAATTAAATTATGTTACTTAATTGCTTTTCTTGGAAGACCCCTATCTTGTGGATTTGCCGGAGCAGTAGCGCAGCCTGCCCTGCCCTATCTCGACCCTGGCCGATGATATCGGCCATCAGGTTTTGACCCCGAGACCATCGAGACGATAGACCAGAGCGCGTACCACACGCAGCCACATGCCTTTTCAAACATCAATTATTGCTGTTACTTAATTGTTTTTATGATATACAAATACATTACGGATTTCATTTTGTCTGAGAAGAATCAGAACTCTTAAGTACATTCGTCCCCAATCCCTTGACAGAAGTCTTCTCATTTTGTAGTTGACCTCTAACCAATGGCTGAATTTAAAAAGAAAAAAAAAAGATAGGTCATTGTAACCCACCACAACCTAACCGACATTTTCGTTTGTTGACATAGAGAAAACAAAAACTTAAAAGTTTCTTTTAAATCAACCTACCAACCAAACAATAACAATGGACATATTTAAAAAACTTAACCCTTTCATTCGGGAACAAAATCGCAAAAAAACTAATCTTATAATCCTGTCTACGCACGTACGTATTTTTTAATGTACCAAATTAACATTTGTAAAACTAGGCTGTTGACAACAGTTAGCAGTGTTCCCGTCATTTCCATTACACTGGAGGAGTTGGATGAATGGTGACACTGTTTTGTGTGATCCCAGAATGTCGTTTTGAGAAACAGTAGGGATATTTAACCACTAGATCAAGAGCGATGATAAAATGGCATTCTTTATTTTGAGATAGAGGTCACAGGTTTTGAGGCTCTGACAATAGCATTTTATTCATTGTCGGCTCCATACAATATTTTTTTTATGTTTGTAATTTAATGTTAGGAAATCAATGAGTATTCTGGTTATGTATATTCTTTATTTTGAGATAGAGGTCACAGGTTTTGAGGCTCTGAGAATAGCATTTATACATTGTATACTACGTGCAATATATTTTTTTTTATGTTTGTAATTTAATGTTAGGAAATCAATGAGTATTCTGGTTATGTAGTGTATGCATGCGATTAATCTCAACAGAAATTTCACGGGGTCATCTCAGTAGAGGAGAAAAACAAAAGACTTGACAAGAAATTCCGCAGACATACTTTTACTTCAAAAACAAAACAAAAAATAAACGGATATTTCCGAAGTTTTTTACAATTGTACGGAGCGGGACCCCCCCCCCCCTCACTCACACTTAGGCCTTATTAAATAGAAAACTGGCAAATCAGACATTGATTGAAGCTATTACCATAAGTATTTAGAGCTCAGTTAAATATGATTCGCATTACATACAAGGATACAATGATAGAAGAATACAATGATACATGGATGCACGGATACAATGATGCAAGGATACAGTGATACAAGGATACAGTGATACAAGGATACAAGTGATACAAGGATTCAAGTGATACAAGGATACAATGATACAATTGTACACGAGTACAATGATACAATGGTACACGAATACAATGATACAGTGGTACAATGATACAAAGATACAACTAATTAAGGATACAATGGTACAATGATAAAGGATACAATGATACGGTGATCAAGAATACAATGGTACAATGATACAATGGCACAGAAAATATTAAAAACCAAATACCGATCAAAAGATTTTATATCTTTTGGTGAACTAGATTTTAAAACAAAGCTTCAATTGCAAAAAGAAAAAAAAGTCTCTACCTTTTCCTTATTAATAACGCCGCGGGACACACATACACACGCACACACATTTGAGGCATAGGAAAAAGTCCTTGTAGGGGACAGGCGCAGTAAACTTAGAAAACTTAAATAGACAACGGCTTTGTCTGCATCAGGTTCGGGAAAACATGCAACTGGGTTTTCGTGGCCATGTGAAACACTGGCGCTCATTCTTAATCTTCCAAATGGATGACATTACCATGCTTCTTCTTCTTCTTATTATTATTATAATTACTATTATTATTATGTTAGAGACGAACGAGTATTTATTCTCTGGCGCTGCCAGGGTCGAGTTTCGTTAAAGAGAAACAAAATTCATCGTAGTCCCTTTAACAGTTTCCACTGAGGAATTTTCTGGTGATGTGGCAGGTCTGCAGTAGTACTGCCCTCTGACAGGCAACGAGGATGTTCCTAGGAATGTCAAGGGCCTTGAGGGTATCTGTGAGGTCAGTTGCTATTATCCCCTCGGTTGATATGACAATGGAGTATATTGTTATTTTGGATAGGTTCCATAAACGCTTAATCTCTAAGCTTTGGTTCCCATATTTTCGTTGTTTTTTTTTTCATTATTATTATTATCATCATTATTGTTATTATTATATTTATCACTGTGCATAATATACTATAAAATGCCATACATAAAAGAAGACTGCGTTGTAACATACATATGTGCGTGTTAACTGTAGAGTCACTTTCTCGGCCGTAGCAATTACTCTCGGTCCAAAGCTCGTTTTTTGAAATGTCACAGATCACGTGTCAGCGAGCGTGCTGTGTTTTACAAGTTTCACCCGTGCCGTCAGAAATACAGATTATTACGTCTTGGACCAAACCTGCGACAGGACGTCACGGGATGATGGCCTCAGGGGCGTAGCTAGAAATTTTCCATCCTTTGGGAGCCGGGGGGGGGGCTTGAACACTTTGGGGGGTTCCCTGCATTTTGCGTAATATTTTATATTTAATGTAAAAAACATTCATTTGGGGGCCTCTCTCAAGTGGGGGCTTGGGGGGGATTGTCAAATTCTCTCGCTTTTCCCTACACTATAGCTACGCTACTGGATGGCCGGCAAGGTTCAAACTCGGGACCAACAATAGCTGAACCACACAAACATATGTTTGAAGTTCCTACCTCCGCGGGTCAAGTGTTTAATTATTTTTTTTTGCTGTGTCGTATCTATAAGTCAACATATATCATATGTATCACATTGATATAGCCTTACATTGACATTAGCAAACAAGCTGTGAGTCTAAAACACGCCACTCGAAGACTTATTATATTAATATGAATGTGTAACAAATAAAACTATTTTTAGAAAAAAAAAGGTATCTAAGGGGGAGAACCACAAAAAATCAATGCTCTTTATTTCAATACTGCATGGAAAAGTTTCCTTTTTCCATATAAACAAAATTAATTAATTATTACTAATTGATTAACTAATTGTATTTTTTGTATTGGTTCATATATTGTCAATTATGCAAAAAATTTTATTTGATCCTAGAATGGGATGTGGGAGGAAAAAACGTGTACAAAACGTAATAAGGGAAATAACTCCATATATACAGCCAAATATCTCAATACGTCGCGTTTATTACCTTTTTCGATACCAAACAAAATAATTACTTGCTTACTAGACTGAGATCCTTCCGCGCCGCTTGGCGCATTGGGCGGCAATCTGTCTCCACAAAGATCTGTCACTGGCAATGTCTGAAGCCTCTTTCTACCTGGTGTCCACTGTTCTGAGGTCCACCATAAACAAAATAATTAATTAGCAATAATTAATTAACCAATGGATTCATTTTTTGCATTAATTCGTGTTTTGTTAGGTGCTAAAAAAAAGAATAAGTGTGTAAAGTTTCAACTTGATCCTAGATTGTGTGTGGGAGAAATAGCGTGCTCAAAAATTGTATCAGGCAGACAGAGTTGACTTGGTTTTGTAACACAAAATTCACCCACACGGCATTGTATAGCTTGCCTTGTCATGTGGTATGCACTCTGGACTGCCATTACGATGGTGCCGAGTTCAAGTCTTGCCTCTATCCATACCCCGACGTCTTTCAGGAATATTATTTGTTTGGGACGTAATAATTTTTTCTGAAGGAACATGCCAAAAATTTAAAATCAAATAAGATTAGTTGTCCTTCGTATACATACACAATAAGATAGTGGTAGACTGATCGGGACGAGTGTGGACAGTATAGAACAGGGGCTCTCAACCTGTGGATCGCGACCCCTTTGGGGGTCGATTGACGATTTGCCAGGGGTCGCCTAAGACCATCGAAAAATGAATTGTTATTGTCTATCCTTTTATTGCTGTATGTGTGTGTGTGTGTGGGGTCGCGACAGTGTGGGGGGATTGTAAAAATGGTCACCTAGCCTAAAAGGTTGAGAACCGCTGTGACATAGAAGCACTAATTACCATTCAACAGCTGCGCTGGGTAGGACACTTATCCCACATGGGAGACGACCGCATTTCAAAGACGATCCTCTTTTGGCGAGAATGTTATGATTTTGTGTGTGTGTGTTTCTATGGGGACGGTGGAGAGCGGTTAGCGATTGGATGTGAATGATGCAACATAGGTGGCGTTGTCGTCACTTGCTCTTAGTTAGGGGGGAGACGACTCCAGAACGTGAGACTGAAAGGTTGTTCTGAGTCATGTTTTGTTAAGCAATATTATAGCTCATGTCTACTATTTTTGTTTTATTTCTTGCCAGGTTGATTTTGTCTATATTATTAATAAAGTTATAGTTAGTCTTGTACACAAAGAAGTTATTCAAGTTATTGGAGTTTGTATTAGTTTAAACATATAACGCCTGCAAAGGTTTAATTTTCTACCAGCAGTTTGGTGCTACAGGACCACTACCGTTAACAGCAACGAACGCTAATTACTTAACTCTTTCTCTCCTAACTGACGCTACCAGCGTTGATTCCACCAGAATGTGGTAAATAATTACGGAGAAAAAAAGTTAATAAGAGTTTGTTTTTTTGTTTTTTTTTGTAAAAAAAAATATACTTCTGTTGCGGTGAGAAAATTGTTAGAGGAAGTCAATTAGTAGACTTAAAAGCATTCTAATGAGCCTAACATAATGACTAATGCACATTATTGAAGACCTTTTTTTTTTTACAGCCACTACCTGCCTGTACAGACGCAGCATTCTGCTGCAATTATTGTGAAATGAACTACCCGCTGAGGTCTCTTCATGGCTTTTGGACGGTGTTCAACTGACCGAGAGGCCAGAAATTAAAGAATTTATTTTTTAAAAGAGAAACGTACGGTAAGCCACATAAAGTTCTATATTTAATCTCAGGAGAAAGGTATAGTGTAACTGGAGTTTTTAAGAAGTACTTGGGTTTATTCAAAGGGGTTATAGTTCCGTTCGTATAGTTTTTTGAAGCTCTATATTCTGGCAGTTCGTATGGTGTAGTTTACAAATCATTTTGTGATTTATTTTAATTACATGAATAGTGTTAAATTTTTTTTAATTAGAAAATATTTTAGCCGTTCATAGTGCTAAATACAAGACAGTACCATCTATTTCTGCATTCCTCATTGTTTTGGTTTTTACATTTTTTATATTACACGTATTATTTAGAATCCAAATGACCGAATGTAATTAAATAATTGTACGGTTAAACTCATTCGTTCTTAAAGTTTCTCATTCTATACAATTAGAAGGGAAAACAGGCGCCATTTCGCCCTCACTGGCATAGAGAAAAGTAGCTGGCAGCAGATGGCCTCTGAAAAAAAAAAGCTTTTCTACTAGTGCTATGGTAGCCAGCCAATACCAACGAACATCCCTTTCCCGAATCTTACTGGTTCAGGCGCCCGATACTCGCCATCGTGTCAGCTTCCGGTGACTGTTCAGGAGGATTCTGATACACACGCTTTAAATCCCTTTTATTGGACCTGTACAGGATTTGGAGGTCCCATAATGTCAACTTGGTTTGGCGCTACAAAAACATCCCGTCAGAAGCTCGAAGTTGTCAGACGACCAGCCAGTTTTAAATTCAAGTTTCGCGCCAATTACGTCGTCAATAAGTTGCTTATCATGGAATCATCGTCTTCTGCCTTGTGAGTCCACGTGATGCTTAGAGATGAATGTGTGTGTATGCAGGATTGAGAATGCGTGTGTGTGTGTGTATTAGTGAGAATGCGAGTGTGTGTGTAGGGGGTGAGAATGCGAGTGTGTATGTAGGAGTGAGAATGCGAGTGTGTGTGTATGTGTCTGTATCTCTTGTATATGTGTAGAAGCGTTATCCATTATGTCAATGAAGTCAGCAGATATTTTTATTCCTGTTTTCACAAAGATTTCCTTTTCTTGATTATTCATTTTTATTTCACATGTAAGAAAAAAAAACATATATAAAAATAAAATAAATATAAATAAACACAAATCCTTTGTGGACTGCTTCAAGACATCAGATACTGTTAGACTTGGTTTATATAAACAGCATTTTCATGAAGTTTATATCAAAGAGGACTTCTGCCAATTTGACGTCAATGGTTAGATCATTTCAGAGGAGAGGGAAAAATACTGTTTTTAAATTGGCATTTTAGTTTTTATCAAAGCTGGGTTTATAGACATTCACCTCCTTTAAAACCTAGATAACTTAACTTTATTTTTTTTTTATAGAAACCAGCTGAGATTATTTATATGTTTACAAATCCGACTAGTTCTTTTTAAACTGCTATGGACTAAAACAGTTGTTAAAATGTAAACTGGACTTTTATTTGGGGGAGAGGGTCTAGAGCAGTGAAGGAAATAATGTTTCTAAACTCAATGCAATAATGTTTCTAAACTCAATGCAATAATGGTTCTAAACTCAATGCAATAATGTTTCTAAACTCAATGCAATAATGTTTCTTTACTCAATGCAATAATGTTTCTAAACTCAATGCAATAATGTTTCTAAACTCAATGCAATAATGTTTCTTTACTCAATGCAATAATTTTTCTAAACTCAATGCAATAATGTTTCTAAACTCAATGCAATAATGTTTCTAAACTCAATGCAATAATGTTTCTAAACTCAATGCAATTATGTTTCTAAACTCAATGCAATAATGTTTCTAAACTCAATGCAATAATGTTTCTTTACTCAATGCAATAATGTTTCTAAACTCAATGCAATAATGTTTCTTTACTCAATGCAATAATGTTTCTAAACTCAATGCATTAATGTTTCTTTACTCAATGCAATAATGTTTCTTTACTCAATGCATTAATGTTTCTTTACTCAATGCAATAATGTTTCTTTACTCAATGCAATAATGTTTCTTTACTCAATGCAATAATGTTTCTAAACTCAATGCAATAATGTTTCTTTACTCAATGCAATAATGTTTCTTTACTCTATGCAATAATGTTTCTAAACTCAATGCAATAATGTTTCTTTACTCAATGCAATAATGTTTCTGAACTCCATGCAATAATGTTACTAAACTCAATGCAATGATGTTTCTAAACTCAATGTAATTATGTTTCTAAACTCAATGTAATTATGTTTCTAAACTCAATGCAATTATGTTTCTAGACTCAATACAATAATGTTTCTAAACTCAATGTAATAATGTTTCTAGACTCTGGGCAATAATGTTTCTAGACGAGGGAATAGTGGTACTGAGCTCATGGAAAGTGTGTTGCCAATCTAGATTTTGATGGAACCCATGCTTTATCAGGAGTCTAAGGTTTATTTTGACCCACCTACATTATAGGTAGCCTTTATGTGCTCTATCTTCAAACCACCTGAGCCCCCAGCATCATGGTCGTCTTATTTCTCCTGTATTCCAGTAGCTACAAGCACCAACACGGCCAGTATTTATGACGTCAGATAAGATAGCCGATGTGAGTCACACAAGTCACGGTGTCAATGTTTACTTTGGCCAGCGCTGGAAGAATAGGCGTCACTGTCTAGCGCGAGGGTTCTCAGCTTAGTGGGAATAAAGGCGCGAACTTTGAACTTCGTGGTTCTTAACTTGGTTGGGTATACTCGCAGTGACAGAGGGTCTCAACTAGTAGAACTAATGGAATCAATGCCTAGTTTAAAACTTCTTAGCATCGTCAGTAAGTAACATACTTACCGGAGGTTCTAAGCAGTAGGGGTAAAGAAATCACTTACCAGAGGTTCTTAACATTGTGGTGTCAGGGGCAGGTATGGTGAGAGTGATCGTGTTATTTCTTTGTACTATTTAAGTATGAAAGAGTTATATCCCTTTGTTTATTTTCTCCCCCCCCCCCCCCCTCCTCCCAGGCATAAATGTGAACAGTATACACTTGATGTTTTTGAATGGGAGTTTCCCTTGGTTGATAGAGTGAATTTGGTAGTCAGTTGTATTATGTTCCTGGACTG
>JAZGLO010005103.1:215000-245662 GCA_036873155.1 Biomphalaria sudanica
TTGCGTCAAAAACTAGAATACGCCGAAATTGTTTTTACAGCAGTGACAATAAATGGACATATATCAATAGTATCAATATTATTAGTATTTCCTGCCTATTAGCGACCCCCGAAAGGGGAAAAAACGCAATTAGTTCTGTGTGGAAATGTCCGGAATGTCCGTCCGTCCGTCCCGTTTAGATCTCGTAAACTAGAAAAGATAGTGAAAATCCGACATCACAATGTCTTAGACCATTCAAAGTTCTGATGCAACAGCTATTTTTTTTTTCTGATAGCAAAAAATCTAATTTCGTAAATCACTTCTGCAAGCAATTTTTTCATAACAATACACCACTTTTAGAACTATTCATTATTAATAGAAACAAACACGGGAAGCTCTTTACTAAGGGATGCAGCAATGTACCATATTTTTAATACATTTATGCAAACGGTTTTAAATTTTTTGTCAAAATTTTTTTTTTTTTACATTTGTATTGCTAAGTTAACTAAGTTCTGTTATACTAATTACTACATTTACGCAAAAACACGGTTAACTTTTTTCTCAAGAGAAAAAAATCTATTTAATATGCATATAAGTTGGACATAATTTAAAACAACAATTAATAAGTAGTTTTTCATATTATCGCGAGAACTGCAAAGTAACTCTATCGCGTATTTTTACGGAAATGTTTTTTTTTTCTTGAGGATTGAACCATTACAAAACAATTAGATATTCATCATAAGACATCAGTTAGGCCAGGCTCACATCTAACTTCACGTTCACGTTCACCTATCCTTTGGTCTGCTGGACCGCTGGGGCACCACACAAGATCTGTCAACCTTCTTTCTCCATTCTTCTCTTTGATAGAATTTTAATCTGATGTTCTTTCTGAAAATATTGAAACCTTCCTTTTTACCTGCCTGGGTGGACCACTTCGGGCGCCGATTTTGAGTTTGTGTTTCCACACAAACTGCCTTTGTAACTTGTTTTTATCTTTTCTTTTGGTCTTGAGATTGATACTCAAAATACTATTAGCCTGTATCATAACAATGTGTCTGTGTCTTTGTTACATGCTGTATATGTGTTTGTGTCATGTGTGTCTATGTCATGCCGTTGTATCTCAACTTTCATGAAACAGCCAAACGCCTTCCAGGTAACATTCCGTATTAAGTGCATCGATTAGTTTGGATCAGTCATGTCATTAAATTTTTTATGAGCCCCAGATGACAATCTATAAAGAGTAATAATTCATCTTATACCACCTCTTCAGTCAAGTACTATTTCATTCCCTTGTTTGAGATACCAAACAAAGTAATTTATTCCTAACAGTTAATTAATTAACTTATTGTGTAGCTTTTTTAAATTGATTCTTGTGTAAAAGAAATAATTGTGATCGAAAATTCAGCTTGATCCGAGATTGGATGTCGGAGAAATAAGGTGTAAAAACTTGTGGCCAGACAGGCAGACACAAAAACAGACAGACAGATAGAGGGAGTGGAAAAAAATAATTTAAACTTTTAAAAGGATTATCGATCGATTGCTTTGTTCTGCAGGTGAAACTCCTTTTAAAAAAATGGACCTATTTTTTTTTTTATTAAACTTATAGTACATCCATTTATTTAAAATTTTTCTTTTTTTTAAAATAAATTTTCTTACGCATAAAAAATGTCAAATTCTTGTTAGCAGTAACTAATCGATCAAGTAGCTATATATATAAATAAAATAAATATTAATTAATTTAGGGTGGGTTGAAAAAGAGAAAATATTGGAATATCATTACGGAACTCCGTATTTATTTGACAAATGACCTCTGAAATAATGAACAAAATTTTAAATTGTTTTTGTATTACAGGAAGTGCCCCATTTTTAAATTTGAAAATTGCGTTAACCAGCATTTTCAGCTTGATGCATTCTATTATTACTTGCTTTATTTTAAGATTTAGTAACTATATTATGCTTTTAATTTGTATGCCTGTTGTTTATTTCTATTGCAGGTTATTTATTTAGAACAATAAATTGAATGTTTTGTAACTTAATGGCTACAAGAAGCGTAACACGGCACTCAGTATTTGGTGATGCCGGTGAACTTCCTCACAATGTACTGCCAACAAATCGTCAAGTTGCGCAGCATTTCTTGCATATGAAAAAAAGAAAGAATGATTCCAACAAAGACAAATACAGAGCTGTATCAGATGCTGTTATCAGTCTGTGGAACAAAGCTTCCATTCCAACGATGCACTACCGATCTGTAATCAAACGTGTGGAAACAATGATTTCAACAGGTTCAGAACTGTCTCGTTCTAAATCAAGTTCAGCACGTCAGTCTACCTTTCTGGCCACTTTGGACTCATTGTTTGATATAGCTGCATGTAAGTGCAGTATGTCTTATGACAATTCTACAAAACAAGTAAGCATATCTTGTAACTGTCCTAGAAATTTGAAAGTTCCACCAGATGAACTGTTGTTTTTATATGATCAAAGAAACTCTCGCAAAATGTTTATGGCAAATATAGACTTCCAAGCAACAACCAGATTGCAGAAGCGTTTACAACGAAAAATTGAAGAAGAAACAAGATGTAAAATGCCAAGAAAATTTTCAAGTGCTGAGAGTAACTTAAATCTTAGTGAAGAAGAATCTAGTAACAGTTGTGCAAGTGACCAAAGTGTTGCAGAGGACAGCGATGACGAGGTACTTCATGATAGTGATGATAAATCCAGTAGTATTGATGATGTAGCTAGTGATGATATATCCAGTCGTAGTGATGGTGATGTACCCCTCCAAATTTAGCAGAAGAAGCAGACAGATATGGCATATCAGACAGAGCTGCAGCATCCCTAGCAACAGCAGTGCTTATCGATGTTGGCTTCATAACCAAACAGAATCAAAGCTTTGTGATAGACAAGAATAAAGTACATCGTGAGAGGCTGAATTTAAGAAAGGGTTTGCAACGTGATATGCGACAGTCACCAAAAGGTATCACAAGTATTTACTTTGATGGTAGACGAGACACCACTTTGGTCTAAGTAAACAGAAGTTTCAAGTGGTATGGTAACACTACTGTTGAAAATCATTATGTTCTAGTTGAAGAACCAGGTAGTAGCTATCTGACACATGTGACGCCTTCATCAGGCAGAAGTACTGATATTGCTAACAGTATTGTAACTGTAATTAGAGAGCAAGATGCAAGTGATAGTATCTTAGCAATAGGCTGTGACAGTACAAATGCAAATGTCGGCAGTCAAGGTGGAGTAATCCGTCATCTAGAGGTGGCTTTAGGACGTCCTCTGAATTGGTTCATATGCTTGCTACACACAAATGAACTACCACTGCGCCATCTGTTTACAACACTGGATGGGCCAACATCTAGAGCAACGAGTTTCAGTGGTCCCATTGGTCGTGAACTTCATCATTGCGAACTGAAACATATTGCTAATTTTACAAAGATCACAAGTCAACACAGTATGCCTGTGTTAGATGAGGATGTGGTAGCTGATCTCTCATGTGACCAGAAATATTTATATGATATTGTAACAGCCATTAGAACTGGCGTTGTTTCTGAAAATTTATCAGCTAGAAAGCCTGGTCCCCTAAATCACTCACGATGGCTTACTTTTGCCAACAGGGTTTGCCGCCTGTATGTTGCTACAGACAATCCTTCTGCTAACCTTTGCATCATCACACACTTCATTTTAACTAAATATGCTGCAAACTGGTTCAACATAAAGCACAATCCCTCGTGCACATATGGCGCAAGACATGTCTATCATGAAACTCAACTTTTCAACGAACTTTCCAGTGAAACTGCTGCTATTGTCAAGCCCTACATTAGTCGCAGTGCATATTTTGCTCACTCCGAAAATATTCTTATTGCTATGCTGGCTGATTCAGACAAAAGTATTCGCTCAAGAGCAGTTGATATTATACTCCAGCAAAGACTCCAGGCATCTACAGCTGCAATACGTCTGTTTAAAGTTCCGCCGATTAACTATGATGCAACAAACTACGTTGATCTGATTAACTGGGAAGATATCCAGGAGCCACCACTCACGATGAAGCTGACAGATGATGATATTGCTAAATTCAGCAATGAGCCACTCACTTTGAATTACAAGAACCACACTCAAGGAGTGGAACGTTGCATAAAACTGGTTACAGATGCCTCAAAAGCTGTTTATGGTTTTGAGGCCAGAGATGGTTTTATTCGTGCACGAGTAAATTCCCGCAATTTAATGCCTCGTTTTGATTCAAAACAAGATTATTGTGATAACTTTTTGCAGTAACGATTTGTTAGAAAAGGACATAGTATATTCTGTGAGTAATTACCATTGCTTGACTGTTTATATTTGCATACAATATTGATTTACGTTAGGTGTGTCTCATTATTTGATAAGTCTGCTGTGGTTGTCAATACTATTAAAGCGAGTATTTTCTAAATTAAAAATGGGGCACTTACAAGTATCCAGAACTAATTTCTTTGTGATTTTCTTTGGTTTCACATGCAAACGCAAAGTTTTCCTGAGTTCCGTGTCAAATTTTTATTTTCAACCCACCCTAGGCCCGGGTGTGTCATATATGTTTATTAGTTCATTGAAAATCGGGTTACTGACATGTACAAAGTAAAACCATGCTTCATTACTTTGGCATTAACTTCTGAAAATGTTGGGTTCTATTGACTGTATTCAAGAATGGGTCGTATTCAAGAATGGGTCGTATTCAAGAATGGGTCGTATTCAAGAATGGGTCGTATTCAAGAATGGGTCGTATTCAGACTTGGGCCACGAGCGATGAAAGAATAGAATGGATCTAACTCACACGTCACGTAGGGAGGGGAGGTGGGGTTAGCCTTTTTTTCCCCCAGTGACTTCCGGGTCAGTTAGCGGCTACACTTCTTGAATACTTGAGTAAGTTTACAGTCTATGTTAAACCGTAACGACAAGAACGACCATTGAATACGGTTTCTTCTATTGTGTTGCATGTTCCGCTATATGCGTGCAATTCTGACTTCGATTCCCCCAAGAAAAGAAAGACGACAATGACTCAGAAAAACTTAAAACTTAAAACTGAAGAGTCTTTCATCAAACTTGCTATCGAGTAAACTAAAAAGAAAGAGAGAAAAAAAAAATAACTCAGTGAATAATGACTTGGACTAACTCAGACAAATCAAATTGACAAAATGACTTTATGTACGGCTGAGGAGAAAGATTAATCTTATTAGCTGCTTCGCTCACTTTCTTTTTTATAAATAGATTACATGTAACTAGAAGGGAGACAATTATTCCCGAAGGACCTGGGGGGTTTCGTTGGTCTACATGGTAGGAAGTCACTCTCACACAGTCTGATGTTTGCTTCAATTATTGCTTATTAATTTAAAAAAAACTAAATGGCTTTAGACTTACATCAGAATTTTGATATTTTCTATTTAATTTTTTTTCATCAGAGATGTTTAACCTAAAACTTCTGACGCATGAAGGCAATACAAGACTACTGCACTAGGGAACTGAATGTAGATATAAATAATCAGAATGTTACACATTCATTTGTAGACTGGCATCATGAAATGAAACAAGTACCAAACCTTACATTCACAATACATGTTATAGACACATTCTTATAAACACATGACAAAATAGAAGACAATATGGCTGTTCATAAAGTTATGCTTTTTTCTCTATCAATCAAAGTTTTAGAATAAAACCCAGTGAAACAGTTCTATTTGCTAGTTTACAATGTCAGACCTAATTAACAACACTGACCTCGAAATACGCAAAAAATAATTGATTTCGTATTAAAGACATTTTGTCATAATACATAATGGTGATGATGGTTTGAAAGTAAAGTGAACCGGAACACACATTTGAAATCTTGTTTTTCTTCTTCTTCGTTCTCATTGTTATGTTGGAGTGTTCAGATGACTAGACCAATACATGAGATGAACTGCACAGTGGTTTCCTAATCAGGGAGCTCTCCATATAGTTTTCTTTCTATTGGGGTGTTTTGGGGCCAGTGTCTTTTACGGGTCTCTTGGTAAAGAGAGCAGTTTTGAAGGACGTGGTCGGCATTCTCTGGTGACACTCCACATGGACAGACCTCAGAAATTTGAAATGATTGTACAACAAACTATGGAGAAAAACTTGTATTTAAGTGTTTTAGAATTGTAATATAGGTACTGATTGTATATTACAGGGGTTCTCAACCTGGGGATCGCGACCCCCTTGGGGTTCGAATGACAACTTTGTGCAGGGGTCGCCTAAGACCAACAGAAATAAGGATATTTTAAAAATGTAAAACTTGACAGTTTCACCTCTTGTTGTTGTTCAAGGATAGCCCCCGATTACCGATAGCTGTTGTAGAGAAATGAATCTAAATTATTCATAACATTTTTATTGTCATAGAATTAATATTTTTAACAGTTTACATCATATATATTATTTCTGTGGTAAAATTCGCGCTTATCGTGAGCTATTTGAAAAGCATGTTCGTTTATATCGAATTGTTTCGCCTTTGTTTTAATGCCCATATTATTGAAGGTAATAGTTTTCATTCTAGAACAAACTCATAAAGATGGATCTCAAACCAAGAACGTTCATAGAAATTTCTTTTTATTTAATTATAAGCAGAAATATAGTTTAGTCAAAATATAATTTCATATTAGTTCGTAATTAAACATAAAGCTTGTGCAACGCTTATCAGATAGAATATTATGATTACGATTTTCCTAACATTATCAAAAGTGCGTTTACTTTAGTATATTGTTACGAATCTCACTATCCAGGCTCTCTGCAAACTGCACCATACACTACCAACTTGAACTTGACAACTCAGGGCTCCAGAGTAACGTAACACTTTAATAGTTGAATAAATAACAGCCAATACTGTACAATTGGCAGCTCGTACACTGTACAAATATCTCTCCGATAACACCGTACCGCCGTATCAACTCTTGCACTAGCCTCTCCGTCTCGTTCCGGGCTTGCACTGGGTTCAACAGTTCAGGACTGACTTCACACACTAGGCTCGTTGTGTCGGACTCGATCGCAGACCAAGATCAAGACGCCAGTCGTCTCAACTGTACTTGATAGTACTCCGCACTGAACCGTCGTAATGCTCCGTACAGAACCACACCGCTGAACTGTGCTGTAGTCGACCGGACTGTAGTGAACCGGGCTCTGAACCGTCTTGACTGGACACCTCCGCTCTTTATATAGGATTTCTACTGGCCTTCTAGAACCGGACGGAACATCGTTCGACGTTTCTAGCTTCGTCACATGACTACATCTCTCGTGACGCCCCTGAGCTCTGTTCACGACGGCGATCCTTCCCGAACCGTCCTGTTGACACTCGACTCGGCTGACCGTCGTAACTCGTCACGGTTGACCGCTCGTCTATCGCTGGCCTGGGGCGATTTGCGTCGGCTGACTACACTTACACCACTACCCCCATCTGTGCCACCACCAGGCTTATAACAATATTATTTTACGGTTGGGGGTCGCCGCTTGTCGGAGAACAGTTAAAAGGCCGCCGAGCTAAGGGCGTTGAGAATCGGTGGTACATTAAGTTAGAGGAGTTTCGATTTAGCATCTTTGCTCCAGTTACATTTAAGACAACATATGTGACTTAATTTTTATAAAAAATATTTTTATTTCTAATCATCTTGAAATTGGTATAAATACTAAAATGACATGTAATATTTTTCATTTGTTTTATATAAGTGTAGAGACGTTTATCTCACTTTTTATTAAAAGGTCTTTTGTACCCGTAATTTCACATTCACTTTCTATCTGTAGGTCTTTTATACCTTTATCTCACACTCCCGCAATAATGCTTTCTTGCATGAGCCCTGAAAGCAAGCGATGTTGTCATATCGGTACTTTCTCTAAATTATTTTGTGTATCGATTACTGGTTCTGTCCCAAAGAGTGGGAGGGGAGGGAACAGTTGGCTGTGTGTGGAAGCACCGGGCATCAGCTAGCCATTAGACTGTTGATGGGCGATCAATCTCCCTCTGGAAGTGGACAGTCAGGTAAGCCGTGCAGTTTTTCTCATTCTACATATCGCGTGGTCACTTTAGTGACCACGGTCAACGTGTACTCGGATGAATGTAGACATCATCTATGAGTTGAAACCAGATTGTTTACAAAGCGGAAGATTCGATTAGTTTTAAACTTTTTGGACTTGCCTTGAAAACGTTTTTTTTTTTTTCAGTTTTTTTTTTTTTTTTCAAAATCTTTCCAAATTTTTCAGTTATGATGGCCTTATGTTTTCTTTGGCTTTCCCTTACATCGCCAAACACCTCACAATATCGCTTTCTCTTCATTTTCACTATTTTTTTTTTCTCTGACAGAACTTAAACCGTAAGAAAAAATAAATAAAAAGTAATTACATAGTAAATTACTGTGTTTGGGATCAACTTAATCATAAAAATCTCTTCCATCTTGTTTCTATGACTACAAAGTTATCGATCATAAATGATATAAGGTAAAGCTTTCTTTTTTTAGGCCACTTTTATGTCAGCATATATTCAGCATATTTTCTACGCTCCAAACGACTTTTATAGCTTACACTAGTCAGTAAAATAATTTATATTGTTCCTTGTGTTGGGACAAAGTGATATAAGAATTATCTCTTAGGCATTAGTCTTTTAGCTTTAGAACTTAGTGCCTGAATTCATAATTAGAAATCAATGAATGATTCCTTCTATCTCGAAAGAAAATGGATGCGCCCAGCTGAATCACTGGTTTTAGCCCCCCTTTCAGCAGCAACTGAGTTTCTTCTTCGGGGCGCATTCCTGAGCCTTAGATGAAGGGGTCATGAAAAAAGAAAACAAATTCCAAATCTTTATTAAAAAAATACCTCTCATTTAAACAAAATTCTTTCTTTTAACACACAGAGCGCAAAAACACATATCTAGGTATTTAAACTAAGTTTATAATTACCTGAAGGATCTCACAATGTATACAGCGCCCTCACCAATGGTATCGTAACTAGTCAGGAGCTCTCTTGTCCCAGAGCTTACAAAAGGGGGGAAGGGGGTGGAAGGCTATATCCAAATATTCTATCTAGGTGGAGAAGTTAAATTTTCAGCATGACTTTGTATTATATCTAGGTTAGTTCCCTCAATATCAGAAGTTATATATGTATGTATATATAATATATATATATATATTATATATATATATATATATATATATATATATATATATATATATATATATATATATATATATATATATATATATATATATTTATTTATTTATTTATTTATTTATTTATTAATTTATTTATATAAGGCTAGTACTCGAGTCCGAAGAGCTATGCAGTATTTCCCGTGGTTGCGCAGTCCCAGCTGTGACCTACATATTTTGCCACTCCCAGGGCAAGCATAACCATTGTCCGCAGGTGGTCGATTTAGATTTTCTTTTCGCCGTCTGCGTTTGTTTTCGGCAGCAGATTTTCTTTTGGTCTCAAATGTGTATCCCGCGGCCTTCGTGAGTGACCTCCGCTGTCTCGTTCTGAGGCCGCATGCAACCAGGTGCTCTCTTCTATGCCAGCCAAGGAAAGTTGATGCCTAAGCTGGTCTTTGAAGCGTTTCCGTGGGGTGCCTCTGTTACGTCGACCATGATACGTGCCCTACCCAGCGTAACTTCGGACCAAAATAAGTCCCTCTATACTGTCCATATCGGCGTTCTCGAGGACATCGCTGTTTGCAGTGCGGTCTTGCCACCGTATGTCCATGGAGCGCAAGCATCTTTGGTGGAAGCGCTCAAGAAGTCTTAGATGTTTCCTGTATAGTGTCCATGTCTCAGAGCCATACAGATATGATGAGAAAACCACCACCTGGTATATCAGAAGTTACAGACTGTACTCATTTGTAGAAGGAAAAAAGCTCCATCTACATTGTCAGTAAAATGCTTAAATTACTTTAAAAACCAAAATCCTATTGATATTGTGTGACTGACTGACTGACTGACATTTCTGGTTCGACCAAGTAGGTGTAGCATCTCAAGAATGATAATTAGAAAGAAAAATAATCTAGCGAATCTGAAATCTCAAGGCATTGTCTCTCCTTTAACATGACTTTTTAACAAAATTATGTTTATTTAATATGTTGAGGTCAAAAAAGTCATGCAAATATTGTTTACGAGATCTTATTCCTTCAATGTCAACTGTTTGATACGGAAATTGGTTACGTGAAACAGAATCTAGGAGTGAAATGATAATCCCCCTCTCGTGACGGGTCAATAACCCAAGATACGATATGTTAGATTTCCTTTCCTTAGTAATAATAAGAATGTGCTTAGCTCAAACTTCCACGGGGCCAGTTTGGAGTTATTGTTTGAAGTACTCCAAGGCCTCATCTCTACGTCATACTTTCTTCGTCTAATTAATAACCTTTGACCCGTGGTACTATTATTATTAAAAGTTTCATGTCATATTTATTTATATGTTGTTTTTTTTAGCCCTGAAAACTTCAAACTACATTTGCATGTCAATGAAATATGTAATACTTGAAAGATGTAGAAACATTGAGGGTCTGACACTATAACTTTTATAAACATTAAGTGTCATGACACTAACAACTGGCAAATGTTGTGTGTCATGACACTACCACCTGGCAAATATTGTCATGACACTACCAACTGGTAAACATTAAGTGTCATGACACTATCACCAGGTAAACATTGAGTGTCATGATACTATAGCTAGGTAAACATTAAGTGTCATGACACTATCACCAGGTAAACATTGAGTGTCATGATATTATAGCTAGGTAAACATTGAGTGTCATGATACTATAGCTAGGTAAACATTGAGTGTCATGATACTACAGCTAGGTAAACATTGAGTGTCATGATACTATAACTAGGTAAATATTGAGTGTCATGATATTATAGCTAGGTAAACATTGAGTGTCATGATACTATAGCTAGGTAAACATTGAGTGTCATGATACTATAACCAGGTAAATATTGAGTGTCATGATACTACAGCTAGGTAAAAATTGAGTGTCATGATACTACAGCTAGGTAAATATTGAGTGTCATGATATTATAGCTAGGTAAACATTGAGTGTCATGATACTATAGCTAGGTAAACATTGAGTGTCATGATACTACAGCTAGGTAAACATTGAGTGTCATGATACTATAACTAGGTAAATATTGAGTGTCATGATATTATAGCTAGGTAAACATTGAGTGTCATGATACTATAGCTAGGTAAACATTGAGTGTCATGATACTATAACTAGGTAAATATTGAGTGTCATGATATTATAGCTAGGTAAACATTGAGTGTCATGATACTATAGCTAGGTAAACATTGAGTGTCATGATACTACAGCTAGGTAAACATTGAGTGTCATGATACTATAACTAGGTAAATATTGAGTGTCATGATATTATAGCTAGGTAAACATTGAGTGTCATGATACTATAGCTAGGTAAACATTGAGTGTCATGATACTATAACTAGGTAAATATTGAGTGTCATGATATTATAGCTAGGTAAACATTGAGTGTCATGATACTATAGCTAGGTAAACATTGAGTGTCATGATACTACAGCTAGGTAAACATTGAGTGTCATGATACTATAACTAGGTAAATATTGAGTGTCATGATATTATAGCTAGGTAAACATTGAGTGTCATGATACTATAGCTAGGTAAACATTGAGTGTCATGATACTATAACTAGGTAAATATTGAGTGTCATGATATTATAGCTAGGTAAACATTGAGTGTCATGATACTATAGCTAGGTAAACATTGAGTGTCATGATACTACAGCTAGGTAAACATTGAGTGTCATGATACTATAACCAGGTAAATATTGAGTGTCATGATACTACAGCTAGGTAAACATTGAGTGTCATGATACTATAACCAGGTAAATATTGAGTGTCATGATACTATAACCAGGTAAACATTGAGTGTCATGATACTATAACCAGGTAAATATTGAGTGTCATGATACTTCAACTAACAAAAGGATACTTACATTAGAATGTCTCATCTAAATTTACTGAACCATTCAGTTCTTGTCGTACTCAGCCCCTCTTACCTTGGGGGATTGTAAAAAAAGATGGGGGGGGGGGAGGGGCACCATCATACGTCTTGAGCCTAGACCACCCAGTACTTTGGTACGCCACTGTCATTGTACTAGCCTTTGTGTGAGTGTGTGTATCATATTGTTTTTTGTGATTGTGCGTGTGTGTGAGTCTTTTGTGTGTGTGTGTGTGTGTGTGTTTGGTTTGCGTTGAGCGGTGTCTCAACACGAGTGTGTTCGCGGAAGGTGTGCGTGTGTGTGTGTGTGAGTATGCGATTCCATTTAATTGGATTTACGAACATGAATGTATGTGTGTGTGAGTGTTGGCAGTCGATATCTGAAGGTCATAGATTGTGACAGATGTGACCTGAAATCTCTCGATGGCGGCCCGATGGCCTTCTAAATTTGGCCAGACCCTGAGAATTAGGGCCCTTTGTGAGCAACTTTTCCAGAATTTGTGGAATTTTTTTATTTTTTTTTGCTTTTTTTTTTTTTTTTTGCTTTTTTTTTTTTCTTCTGGGGGCTCTTGAAATATGCTCGTAGAGAGTGGGGTGGGAACAATGTCATCTGGTCAAAAAACAATGTCATTTGACATTTGACGAAGTTGATGTTTTACAGAGGAAAGTCGAGGTCAGTGACTCCCTCTTATGACCACATCATCAACCATCCTCTCTCTTACTTCTGATGCTTATTTTATATTTTTTGTTTCTTTTCAATAATGCAACACTTTTTTTTTTAAATTTCAATTTAGAAAAATTAAATTGCAAAAATTCTTGAAAACTGCTGACCAGAACTGACCCTGAGGGTAGAAACTAGAGAGGAAGATAAAGAGAGAGAGAGAGAGAGAGAAAGAGAGAGATGGGGGGAGAGAGCAGGGGCGGAGAGAGTAGTGGAATTAATTACGCTGATCAAACCGGAAAGTCCAGTGATGACCGCAACGCCAGGAGACCACGCCCGTTTTTCTTTTTTCAGTTTGGGGATTCCCAGAAATTGACATCTGGCAAAAATAAACATCGGATTGCTGAAGGAGTTTGGGAGGGGGGGGGGCGGTGGAGAGAATTTGATGCTCAACTAATTTGGTTCAATTTAAGCCTGAGATCAGTAGACCTCCCCCCCCCCCTAATCCCCTGAGCTGGGCCTCCAAACTGACCTTGTGTATGGTAAATAACGAAGTTAAATTAGGCACTTGAAAGTTTTAGTCTCCGGCAAAAGCTGATCTTTTAGACCATTCGGTCCATAGGACTACACCTTAGGAACTCCTCCTCACATTGCCTTGTTGTCTCCGTTAATGTTATAAGTACTAGGGTTTGAGAAGCGCTGGTCTCTAGTGTTATGGTATGACAATGCTGTTCAATAACACTGATTTACCAACACACACACACACAAAATCAATGTATCTATTTGATAGGGTTCAGATGTCGCCTTGTGATAGAAACAGTCACAGTGACCAGGAGTACATCACTTTATCGGTATAGTGGACACCCACGCCACACCAGCGTGGCACAGAAGTGATGACGGACACCTGAATCATAATATCTTCACGCACGCACGCCCGCACGCGCGCTTATGAAGCCATAAACCGCGTGTTTGTACTTTGTGTCCTCTGAGATCAATGATCCAATCCCCATCTAATGTCTTCTGATGGGCCACTGAGTCAGCATACATTAGGTCAAAGTTCCCGCTTCTCGCCACGACGGGAAACAGTGGGTGTTTTACTAAAAAAAAACACCTTTTTTTATTTTTGGAAGGGGTAAGGACATCGATCACCATATCTCCTAAATGAGTCCAAACAGAAAATCAAAGTTTTGATATAGCGATACAAGTATTACAACACTTGGGAGATGTCAACAAGTCATTTTTAGTTTCGAGGTATGTGTAGACATCATGCTTCTACCAAGTGTTAGCCTGTTTTTGTGCTCCGATAACAGATTGGGAGTTGGCAGGTCAAGGGAGAGGATGACAAAAAAAAAATGAGAATGATGGTGTGAATGTTAGAACAAATAAACGTGCTGGTGGCTGTTTACAAATGATGGAAGTAAATATTTATGTGATGGTAAGTGTTTTTAAATAATTGTGTTATATTTTTTATACATTTGTAAATTGTGGGGCCTTAATTTATTTTTCTGTACCGAACTTAAAAAAATATTTCTGAACCAATTTTAAAGTTCTGAAAAAGCATTTTATGTGTGCGTATGTAGCAGGTGGTCTATTAATACCATCCATGTAATATTACAATTATTATATTCTAACTTCAGATATTGGAGATGTGGTGACGCCAGGAATTGTGGATATGCTTTCGTCAGATATTAGGTATGTGGTGACGTCATATATTTAGTGCTGTGAAGACGTCAGGAATGGTAGATGCTTTTATTAATTCTGAACATAATTATTTTCAGCGACTATATTACTTGGTAAAATAAGAGTGCCATGACACTATTACTTGGAAAAACATAGAGTGTCGTGACACTATTTCTTGGGTAAATTAGAGTAATATGACACTATTACTTGGGAAAACATAGAGTGTCGTGACACTATTTCTTGAGAAAAGTAGAGTAATATGACACTATTACTTGGTAAACATAGAGTGTCGTGACACTATTTCTTGGGAAAATTAGAGTATCGTGACACTATTATTTTGTAAACATAGTGTCATGACAATGTTAGTTGTTGAACATGCCTGTGGAATGCCTTCCAAAATTGAATCCTTCTATGTAGAGCATTATGATTTGTAAGTTTTGTAGTTATCATAATCATGCTTTTGTTATTTTGTTTTAATGGCGGACCGGGCCTAACACGAATCCAAATTTGAACATACCAAACAAAAATTAGATTGGAATAGAAAAACCTTTTACAAAACCATCAGACCTGTAGTCATATATGCAAGCGAAACCTGGACGCTAACGAAAGCCACTAAAAATCAGCTAAATTTTTTAGGAGAGAAAAATCCTCAAAAAAATTTATGCTGCCATACATGAGGAAACTTGATGGAGGATTCGCACCAACCAAGAAATATACCAGCTATATGAAGACCTCTCAGTGGTGACAGATTACGTTGGTCAGGTCACCTCGAAAGAATGTCAGAAAACAGAGAAGCAAAGATTGTTTACGGGCAAAAAAACAAAAGGCAGCCGCCCCAAAGGCAGACAACGTGCACGGTGTCTTGATGACGTACAGGCCGATCTACAGCAGCTAAGAGTCCGGGCTTGTAGACAGGGTAAAGACACGAATGGAGAGATGTGCTAAAGTAGGACATGGTCCTCCATAGGCTGTAGCGCCACTAAGGTGGATGTTGGCTAAGTGACATAGTACATAGCCTTACATATACTGTACACTGCCATGAGTGTACAGTCACACAGGCAGGTATGACACTATAAATAGAACTAATTGATGATTTTTCAAAAGGTTTAGATAACAGTGAGCAAATCGATGCTATCTTACTAGATTTTTCTAAAGCTTTTGACAAAGTTCACCACCATAGTTTGCTTAAAAAATTAAAATATTTTGGTCCATTGCATCAGTGGATTAAAGATTATCTGATAGGGAGAGAACAAACTGTAATAATAAATGGCTCTAAATCAACACCGATAACAGTAAACTCAGGCGTACCTCAAGGAACAGTCTTAGATCCACTACTATTTTTAATTTACATAAATGATATACCAAATTGCATTAGTTCAGGAACAAAAGTCAGATTATTCGCAGACTATTGCATAATATATAAAAACAACACAAGATACATTAAATTTTACAAAGAGAATTAGATGAATTACAGAAATGGGAATCGAATTGGAGCATGTCTTTCCACCCAGAAAAATGTCAGTTATTAAGAGTAACAAAAAAACTAAAACAAATTAATTTCACTTATCTTATTTATGGTAAACAGGTACAAAATATAAAAAAAATATTTTTTAGCAGGTTTTGAATAATATGAGTACTAGTAGATAATAATGCATGTGTGTGCATGAGGGCGTGTGACAGAGAGACAGAGTGCACATTGCTATCAAAGTGTTTGTGGTGTTATGTCAGACCAACTCTGTTTGGGCGGCAGTGTCTGATTGTGTCGTCTGCTATGGCAAATGGAGACACAATCATCTGATGACCCCAGGCATGCGCTGACCTACTGGACTTAGTATGACTGCCGAGGTGATGATGACCCTGTTATTGAGTTGACAAGCCTGGAGGATTCGAGGGACAGGGTGGGGTGGGTTTGGATTAGGTTGGAGGGAGAGGAGACATCTGGAACAAGCTGCCCTAGTTATTGTTTGTAGTCAGTCGGTGCTTGTGCGCGCGCGCGTGTGTGTGTCATTTAATTGAGATAAAAATAACATGTTTGTGGTCTTGATCTCAGTGCGGTCAACACTGGTCGCTGATTGGTTTCTTTAAAGAACGAGGTTAGGGTTAGGGTTTGGGTCAGGGGACATAAATGCATCAAGGGAAAGTTTTTTGTTTTTTTTTACTATTGCTCATTTAAGAAGCAGATGGAGGGAAAGACAATAAATGATTCTAATGGTGATTTCATGGAAAGACAACCAATGATTCTAATGATAATTTCAGGGAAAGACAACCAATGTTTCTAATGATTTCAGGGAAAGACAATCAATAATTCTAATGATGATTTCATGGAAAGACAATCATTAATTCTAATGGTGATTTCAGGAAAAGACAATCAATGATTCTAATGGTGATTTAAGGGACAGACAATCAATGATTTTAATGGGGATTTAAGGAAAAGACTATAAATGATTCTAATGGGTGCTCAGGAGAAGACAACCAATGATTCTGCTGGTACTTTCATGGAAATACAATCAATGATTCTAATGGTGATTTCAGGGGAAGGCAATCAATGATTCTAATGCTGATTTCAGGGGAAGACAATCAATTATTCTAATAGTGTTTCAGGGGAAGACAATCAATGATTCAAATGGTGATTTCAAGGGAACTCAATCAATAATTATAGTAGTGCACCTTTCTGTTCATCCACTTATTTTATCTTGTCAGGTGGATGTGGTGTCAGACTGGTAAATTGGTTTCCTAACCGTCAGGTCTCTGATTCCAGTCTCGGAGATGACTGTGACTTTATTTATCAGGATTTTTAGGACGCCCCTGAGGGCACCACCCACACCACAAACAAAGTGGAAAGTAGTTGGGGAAAGTAAAGTTTGTTGGTCGTTGTGCTGACAACACCACACCCTCGTAAACAGAAACAGGAAACCATGCCTAAGAGATCGCAATGTCTGAAAAAGGGACACTACTAAACCGGCCAGATAATTACATACTTTTTTTTATTATAGTTCTTGTTTTCTTCCGATATAATTGGATGTCTTAATTAGTTCACTTTCAAAATCCCATCTCATCAATGAGGTTTAAAAAATATCAAGTTACATTTTTTTGTTGTTGTACTCATTAAGAAAATTAACTGACCATTTGAAAAACAAGAAGCAGTTGTTTTTTGTGTTGTTTTTCCCGTTACATGAAATTTCCGGGGCTCGATATTTAATTTAAAAAAATGAGGGGGGAGGAGGGGTTAGGAAAACGTGTTGGGCTTCAGTGCCAGCCAATCAAAACGTGTTGGGCTTCAGTGCCAGCCAATCAAAACGTGTTGGGCTTCAGTGCCAGCCAATCAAAACGTGTTGGGCTTCAGTGCCAGCCAATCAAAACGTGTTGGGCTTCAGTGCCAGCCAATCAAAACGTGTTGGGCTTCAGTGCCAGCCAATCAAAACGTGTTGGGCTTCAGTGCCAGCCAATCAAAACGTGTTGGGCTTCAGTGCCAGCCAATCAAAACGTGTTGGGCTTCAGTGCCAGCCAATCAAAACGTGTCTTTGTTTTATGAACGACTTTGAGAAGAAAATAATAAAAGCTATTTTTAGCGACATACAAACGTACATACATTTTCACCACTTATAAACAAATAAAAACTGTTGGCTTCAGCGCCGGATTTACCTCAACATGAAACGCAAGTTATCGCTTGGGGCTCCCAAGAAATATTTAACACTGACATCCATAATAGGCCCTTACCTGTACTAATAAAGGCTCCATGTCTTAAAGAGCTAAGGGCCCTTTTAAGGTCTAAATCAAGCACTAGCTGTCTTTGGTAGAGATTGTTATTTGGAGAGCATCAATTCATTTTGCTTACCCGAATAGTCAGGGGGGGGGGGGGATATATAACACAAGAAAATAAAAAAATACTTTAATAAAAAAAAACAACTAAAGCTTATATGAAGTATAGTTGTAGCAATTAGTTTGGATCAGTCAGATAATTAAATCTATCAAGGGCCGCATTAAACAAAATATGGGAATGACAACTTAAAAATGAGAAAATGCGATATATAACAAATAACAACTTAGAAAAATGCGATATATAACAAATAACAACTTAGAAAAATACGATTGCTAACTACGTATTATGTCTATTAATCCACATTTTATACTCTGTTATACATTTCCATTATATTTTTTGTACACTCCGAATTGAGGAATTACATAAAGTAAGCAAAGTTTTTAACTAATCTAGTATGAATCATTTTACATCACATTTCACCTCAAATGTAAAGCTGTCGTTAGTGTGAAGTATTTAACTTTTTTACACTCGTGGGTAATATTCCGTAACAGTCAGTCAGCATCGACCTGTTCTTGCATTTATTTCTTTTCAAACAAGACAACTCTTGTTCATTGACGTATGTGGGACCAAATAAAGTGAATGTTAAAAAGCAAAGTTTTTTAGTGTGGTAGATAGATAGATAGATAGATAGATAGATAGATAGATAGATAGATAGACAGATAGAAAGAAAGAAAGAAAGATAGATAGATAGATAGATAGATAGATAGATAGATAGATAGATAGATAGATAGATAGATGGATTGACGGACGGACAGACAGACAGACAGACAGGCAGATAGATAGATAGATAGATAGATAGATAGATAGATAGATAGATAGATAGACAGATAGATAGATAGATAGATAGATAGACAGACAGACAGACAGACAGACAGACAGATAGATAGATAGATAGATAGATAGATAGATAGATAGATAGATAGATAGATAGATAGATAGATCGAGAGAGAGAGAGGGGGGAAAGAGGTTATAGGTTTTAAAATTGGACAATCTTGAATAATATTTGCATCTACTGACCGCTAGATCGACATTGTCTTGACCCATTTTAATTATTATTGCCATCAATCTTAGCAGCGTCCTAACACTTCTCATCACGTGGCGACTGGAACAAATCAATAAAGAGGAAACGACGTCAGGGAACTGTCCACTCTAAGTGTTCATTCACAGAAATATGACCATTGAATGCAACCAGTCACTTTTAGTATTGACGACGGGGCGAACTTAATGTCTTGTTTTGAGTCCTCTTCAGTGACTTAATGAAAAGTAGCTTACGACAGGTCCCTGGTTACAAACAACACTCTCCCCTCCTCTAGGCTTCCTTTTTGGGTCACAACGCCTACTCTTTCCTCTCCTTCACTCCCCCCCCCCTTTACAACCCTTTTGACTTATTTCTCCTGACAGAGCCAGTCCTCTCTTGTGGTGTGAGTGTTATTCACTAAACTGATAAATATTCTGACAACTCAACTCTTGTGGACTTCTTCCTATTAGTCGAACCCAAGGCTCTCCGGCAGTGTGGCCATCTTTCTGTAAATATGTATGTTGGGGGGGGGGAGGCGGAAAGGGGGGAAGAAAAAGAGGGCGCTATCAATCTCAATGGCCTCCTTGCAGCCTCTCTCCACAGCCTCTCGTGGCTCCAGATCAAAAGTATGAGCTCAAGAGATCGGCGCCTCGCAACACTTCGGACGTCGGACAACGTGACCAGAATGCGGAAATGACCAACTGGACATGAGTAGAATGGATCGGCGTAGCACTGGTCAGATACTCTCGAAACAAGTAGCACAAGGTCAAACACGAGTATCAGATGAAATTAGATAATAGCCACATGTATAAATAGCTTGATTATTACATTTGATAAATCAAAAGGATCAGACACGTGTCACAATATGCAATTACATTTTGGAAAAAAACGTGTATCTACATATATATTTTTGTATCTATATTTCTAGTACAACAACTACGACAGACTGTTGATTGTGTTTTGAAGTAGGATTTAGTCTTGAAAATGCCCTTTTTTAGATATGGGGCTCTTTAAGTCCAGATGTTATATTTAAGTGCTAAACTTGGGGGCCCTTTAAGTCCAGATATTATATTTGAGTGCTAAACGTGGGGGCCCTTTAAGTCCTGATATTATATTTGTGTGCTAAACGTGGGGGCCCTTTAAGTCCAGATATTATGTTTGAGGGCTAAACTTGGGGCCTTCAAGTCCAGATATTATATTGGAGGGCTAAACTTGGGGGCCCTTTAAGTCCAGATATTATGTTTAAGGGCTAAACTTGGGGGCCCTTTAAGTCCAGATATTATATTTGAGTGCTAAACTTGGGGGCCCTTTAAGTCCAGATATTATGTTTGAGGGCTAAACTTGGAGGCCCTTTAAGTCCAGATATTATGATTGAGGGCTAAACTTGGGGGCTCTAAGCTAAAGCTTGCAGGGCTGGAAAATACAGAGGGAGCCCGAAGAAAGGGGAGTCCAAAGAAGAGCTGGCTGGACAACACTGGACCGGCCTCTTCCTTGATATCTTGCTTAGAACAGCTGCTGAGCGGGAAAAGTGGAGGGATGTGGTGATGCGGTCAGAGCGACCCCAACAACGAAAGTCAGGGGGCAGAGAGAAATACTACTCTGGGTAGAGCTTATACTTGACAAGTCGAGTACTTGGGTTCGATTCTAACACTTGGATGTACATTAAATCAATGAGCTTTGATAATCTGGGTAGTAGATAAATTGTGTTGTTTACTTAACTCTCTTGTTAGTCATTAGCTTCAAAAAGGAGTTAGCCAAACATTAGCTATTCACTTCCTGGCCGAGGTGAACTGTATGTACTCTAAGCAGATCTAGATTAAATCTGCGTCAAGATAGGAGACAAACCCTCGAGTACAAGGTAAATTATAAAACCTTTTAATAGCACTTGTGCTCTGGTAACTTGAAAGAAAAAGTTACAGTCTTGAAAAGGAAATAGAGAGAGAGACACTGGACCAACTTATAGATTTTGTTTTGACTGATCGAGTCATGTTACCAGTAGTATAAAATTTAAGATGCTTTTTTTTTAAGCCCTAGCCTATATCTATTCTATAAGCGCAATAATTTATTAAACTTTTTCTGCATTATTATACATCTAAATGTTCCATGTCGGCCAATGGCAGGTGGCTATTGTGATTATTTTTTGTTATAAAACTGTTGAAAGTTGTTATGAACATAAAGATAAGAGAGTCGAGAACCATGTCTGTATAGTATGGCTTTAATACACTGAATGACTACACAACACACATTTCGTGAACACATTCTCACGGACGAGTTACAAGCACATGTAGCATAAGAACGACAACCGATACAGAATATAATTTTCATAACAAAAGTTTAGCTTATTTGGGCGTTCTGACGAAAACATACATCCCTAAAAAGTAACTGTAACAATTTGAAGCGATTAGACGACGGCCATATATCAGGGATACCATCAAGAAAACTAGATCTAGATTGAGGTCAAAATCTATTTTCAAAATTGAAGATCATAATTTATATGCTACAAATGTTTCTCTCATCAAAGGAAACCTACTCCTTCCGGTTGGGGAAAAGGAAATGGCGTTTGGTCGTTGTTCTGGCCACATAAAACCCGCGTTAACCGTTGGCCACAGAAACAGCAGACCTTTAAATCATGTGCCCCATAGATCGCAAGGTCAGAAAGAGAACTTTATTCTTTTTTGTTTATAGTAAAACACAGTGTTCAAATTCATGGAACGTAACTCACATAAAAACAATATCATTAAGTAAAGAACGAATGGAAATAAATTAACTCCCTTTGTGATCATGTTTCGACATTGTCTGACACGTCCAACGAAATGTGTCCATTTTTTTAGGACATTCAAGATTTTTGTCTTGGCTAGACATAGGCATAAGAATCAAAATCATATCGCCTATCCATTCGCAGCGCCTTGGACCGCTTAGAAGCAGATTTAATGCAGCTTGTTGTTTAGATACTGAGCTGCAGATTTAATGCAGCTTGTTGTTTAGATACTGAGCTGCAGATTTAATGCAGCTTGTTGTTTAGATACTGAGCTGCAGATTTAATGCAGCTTGTTGTTTAGATACTGAGCTTCGTTACAATAGTACCAAAATGCGAGATATGTCATCTTTTTTGTTTTCGTCCAAGACCTTTCAACCTGGTCGTAATAGTCGAAATAATTTTTATTTGAAGAAACTTCTGGAATCTTATACTCACATGGCAGATTAAATTTCGAGAGAAATTACTTTAAAATGGCCAAAAGACCTTTCAGTGTGGTCTATCAAATATTCCAGGTGTCATAATGAAACATTTGAAATGCAGAAAAAAAAAGTCCAATTGGTAAAATTAGAATTTAAAAATCATGCGACGATTGGTTTAAGAATGTTGCAAGTGGCTCAGGGGGGGGGGGGATAATCCACATCTGAATTAATTAAGGAGGTTCTTATCCATGAAGAGACTTGACATTTGTAAGTGAAACATAAAACTCGAAATACTATGACACAGGGCACCACCAACCAAAAAAGCCGGCACTGGCAATAGGAGATTACAAAACTGATGACGACACTACTCACTTAGTGAATGAATGTTCCACAATTAACACTTCTTCCCCCTCCACATTTCTTACTTAATGGACAGTCAATGGACACTATTAACTTCTGCTAATGTGTCAATAGTTACGATTGCAGCAATGTTCTTGACCCTTGGCGACACGCAGTCCAGGTATGCCGCCAGAGGAGGACAGAAATGGATGTTTGACGTCACACGGCCTGGTGAGGAGTGATTTCATTGCCTTATTAATTGATGGGAAGTCTTAATGCAAAGAGAGGGGGGGGGGATACAATCCGCTGAGTAGGCGGAAATGGCTTACACCTTGACATCAATATTTCACACACTCATGCCATTTATAAATCTCGTTTGATGGGAAATGGAGGCGAGGTGGCCGAGTGGCAAAGCGCTTGGCTCGGAGGGTCCCGAGTTCGAATCCTAGTAAAGACTGTGACCTTTTCAGACCTTGTGATCTATGTGGCAGATGATATTAATGTCACGTGTTTCTGTGGCTCATGGCTTACAAGGGTGTAATGTAACCAGCACAACGACCAACCGCCTGAACTTTTCCCCAACTAATATCAGGTACTCTCAGAGGCGCCATAAAGATCCCGAAATTAAAAATCTAAGTCTTCACCAGGATTCGAACCCTGGACCTTCCGATTCAGCATACACCCCGCCTAAGTCTTACTATACATTCTTATATAATATTTTAAGTTACAGGTGTTAATAAAAAAGACTTTAATATGTCTTATGGTTCTATAATGATAAATGAGAGCTTAAAGTATGAAGTAGTGGACGTTTTTTACAGACACATTTAAGTCAAGGTGGCAGTGGCCTACTAAAATATCTTACAATTAAAAATGGCTGAGCGGTAAAGCGCTTGGCTTCCGGAGACCGGGGTTCGAATCCTGATGAAGACAGGGATTTTTAATTTCGGGATCTTCGGGCGCCTCTGAGTCCACCCAGCTCTAATGTGTACCTGACATTATTTGGGGAAAAGTAAAAACGGTTGGTCGTTGTGCTGGCCGCATGACACCCTAGTTAACCGTAGGCCACAGAAACAGATGACCTTTACATCATCTGCCCTATAGACCACAAGGTCTGAAAGGGGGAAATTTACTTTTTACTTTTAATTAAAAAATGGCCTTTGCGTCCTAGTGGTTAGGTGCTTGGTTTCCTAATTTAGACGTTTCGCGTTCGAATCCCGATGATGTCTTGGATTTTCAACATTGAGATTGTCGTTTCGTTCACCCAGCTCTCATGTGTACATGACATTTAGTAAGGGGAAAGTAAAGGGCGGTTGGTCGTTGTGCTGACCACATTACACCCTCGTGAACCGTCGATCGTAGAAAAAGGTGAGCTTACATGCTCTGCCCACAAAGCTTTGAAAGGGGTTACTCGGCTTTTGCTTTACTGTTACTGACTAGAAAATAAAAAAAAAAGAGATCAAGTCTCAAGTATGTCTTTATCTGGTCGTTCATATTAATTTCATAAAAATATAATTACTATGATGTAGATCAGTGGTTCCCAAACACTGTCCTTAACGGAACATTTCGCACATTCTGAGTATTTAACGGAACACTTTTTGAGAGGTTATTACACAGGTGGCCTACTAGTTAATTATTCCAGTAGTTCGTGGAACTCTCTATTTATGCTTCGCCGAAAACTAGAATCCCTCCGCGGATCACCTATTTGTGTCCCGCCAGAAAATAGGGTCCCGCGAAACACAGTTTGTAAAACACTGGTGTACAACAAAATGTCCCCTTTCACTCTAGTTAACGTTTCGCTGATGGACACATAGGTCTAAAAGTAGATGTCACTATGTGACAGTGCTTTACCATTATCCGACAGCATCACACAATGTAGGGCAGGCCGTCCCAACAGGATACCGAGTGCATAGCTGTAGCACTCTCCAGCAGAAAGAAAAAAAAACAAACAAAAAAAAGTGACTTGCATTATTTGGGCTATCGTCTGTCGTGTTTTGACACCTGATGCTATGACGTCACGGCGCTGTTGCCAGGGCATCTCGTGTAGGTCACATCTGAATGAAAGTACAAAAAAAAAAATGTTTGTTCGCCGACTCTGATCAAGAGGTCATTCAGTGTATTGTACAAGCCCCTACAATACAAACAATCGAAGAGATAATTTTAGCGTGCCGTTTCCAACAGTTGTAAAGCAATGTAGTATAATTAACGTCGTAATCTACTTCTACAAATTTTCACGACTTTTCTATTCTGCCAATCATAGTTTACCTTTCGTCGCATCAAGATGGCCGACGTATAAAAAGTCTCGCTGATTGGCTGGAACATTCAATTCGAGTCTTGGTAAAGGCTTTGCTTTGATATTCTGTGGAAATTTTAGGACATTCACAATTTCTTTAAAATTAAAATCCACCTATCATTGCGTCGAAACAGATTCAGTCAGAAAAAATGCTTAAAGACATTGGTCGCTACTTCAAATATCCTTTTCATGGAATAGAAATCGCGAAACATATAAAGCCATTATATGATTTGATGTGTGGTTATATATCTTAAACAAGTTAGCCTCCCCTCCATAAAGCACGCCCTACCCACAAAGAGGGGCGCTCCACGCTGACTGATTCTTTAATGTTTCAACGTGGACCCAGGAGAAAACAAAATGTAAAAATCTGAGTCTTCGCCGAGATACGAGCACAGCACTTCTCGGTTCGGAAGCAAAGCGCTTTAGCACTAAGCCACCACACCCAAAGATCTGATTTAAAAAAAAGAAAAAAAAAAACAACTGGGGGGGGGGGAATGAAGTCAGTGGGTAGTGAGACTGAAATAGCGGTCAACTTTTTTTATTTTCCCAGATCAAGAGATAGGACAACGTTCACAAATTGGTCCATTGACCAGAGCCATTGACTGAATTGACCAAAGTCATTTATCTATAGCCAAATATAACGTAGGTCGTGGCGGTCACAAGTGATACAAGTGGCATGTCTACAATGTAGGACGTTGGATCAGTTGTGAGCAACGCAGGAAGTTCTTTGAAGTCTTAGCGTCACGCACTCAAGTCGCCCTGACACTCAACTACCTTAGTGTTTGTTGTTGTTTTTTTTACAGCGCCCCTCCCCCCCCCCACTATGACGTAAAGGACTCATTTGCTGGACACTATCTTATTGACACTAATATAGGTAACATTCAAATAAGACCAGAATAGAGATCTTTCGTGCTCTTAGTGCGTGGAGGTCAAGGTTCTCTTTTCTTTACAGCAGACGTAGAAATAGTCGACACTATACAGAGATGAAAGAAGCGATGAATGAAGTACAAAGCTCTACCTTGCAGCAGTGCTCTCTGTTTTGATACTTAAAGAGTAATTTTAATTATTTTTAAAAATATTTTTACTTCGAAGTAGCAGTTGGAAATCGAAGTTTTATTTTGTACACAGCCAAACTTTCCGTGGGGCGTTGTCTTAATCTAAAATGTTTAGTAATTAACTATCTACACTAATTGCGTAATTTGTCAATTTAAAAAAAAAATCGCCATCCGCCATGGGAAGGGGGGAGGGGCGCTCTAAGGAGGGCGTAAGGAAGGCCGACCGAATGTTTACATTACCCCAAGATTTGAGATATCTCGAGGCATAGCAATGTGGGGCAAATCACCTCTAACACCACTCCCCCGGATCCACTGAGTGACAGCAATCTATATTTTATAATGACTCTTTATTCGGAGCATTTTTTATTTTCTGCCCTGTCGTGGTTTCCCATTGCATTATAGTTTGGTCAGCTTTCTGTCATGAAAATGTAGATTAAAATCATTAAAGTAGATTTCTAAACGTCACCTATACAACATGCAATCAACCTATAAAGTAGATGTCGCTATTAAAGAGTGCCCAATTTTACAGTGTCCATTTTTTTTTTTGGGGGGGGGGGGTCAAAAAGTTCCCAATTTTACCCTGTGGCCAAAATTCTGGTATCCAGTTGTGACCATTTCTTTCAGGGTGGCTAAATTTCCAGTGTCCAATCTTCCCTAACTCACTAGACAGACAAAGAGGTACATAAAATACGTATATAGTGACAAAGATCTGCATTATTTTAAAGTGGTCCATAGTTTTGTTAAGGTACATCGAACGAGTTTGAATGAAAGCCGATTTTGTTTTCTAATAGTGTGGCAGTAAAGGAAGAGATGGTTGCATTGAAAGGCTTATCATGGACCCAAAGTCATTATGACCTGATGGTCACAGCTGGCGAGCTGTCCGGTGACAAGTAGTTCCCTCCCCTTCACTATATTTAAAACAGAGTACATTGCGACATTAGAAGTGCAGCAGTGAATAATGTTGCATACTTCGTGTGGCTTGGAGCTAGAGCCACCCAAGCGGTTTCTGATCAGAGGCGGCGCCGAGCTTTCAACAGAAACTTCATTAGATAACTATAATAACGCTGCGGATGTGACGCGGCGTGGTATAGCAGATGATCTCTTGCCTAGTGTGAGATGTGAGCATTCAAGTCTAGCTTTTACAGTGTTGTTACGACTTATACTGTTCCAACTGCAACAAGCTTGACGGTGTCGCAGTACACGACACATTGCCCAGTGTGTCTATAATGTCTGTCCGGTGTCTCTGCAGTGTCTTTTTAATATATCTGAAGTGTCGCAGTAGTGTCTCAATTTTTTGACTCTGTATAATATGTGAGCATTAAAAAGATATTTTTTTAGAATATCTTCATTCCGAGTTTCCAGCCACTAAGTACGCCATTTTGTTTTCGTGTTGACAATATCCACACAGATAAAGGGGACATTACTAAAACGCGTCACGGCTGATGAGACCCCCCCCCCTTTTTTTTTCTTCAAAATTCTAAATTGAAAACAAATAATAAATTAATTAACCCGCATATTTTTAATATGTATTGGGGAGGAGAGACTTTCAGTTTAAAACGTTTTAGGTAGAGAACTAGGAATAAATTGCTATGTTTAGCAACACTTGTAATAGCACTTTTAATAATAATCCTTTGTTGCCAACTGAATTGTATTATTTGTTTCAATATCTCAAAAGTGGAATTGTATATGTACAGTCCATGCTGCTATAGTAATTTCCTAACATCATTCACTATTTTTTTTTATGCTTTAAAAAAGGTTTTGAAAATAGGGTGACTGCGGCAGAGTAAAAAAAAATATCTCAAAATACTAAAATCTTGGAGTAATGTAAACATTGGGTCGGCCCTCCCTTCCCTACGCCCTCCTTGAGCGCGCCCTAATCTGGTATTATCAGTCAGACGTTTCGTCAGCTAAAAGTGAAGTCTTCTGGTCAGGTACCGCTGGCTATCAGGTCACGTTCCTTGCTATCTCCGGTTGTCAGGGGCGCAGTCGATGACGTAAGTGATGAAAGGGCTTTGGTGCCTGGGCATGGAACATATTTATTCAGGGACTGCTACACCAATCCCAAGTTCTTCCATGTAACACTGACTAGGTCTGCTGGCAACCTAAATAAAGGGGTGCACAGAAGGAGTTTTCAGAAAAAAACAACAACATAAAGCGTATTTCTTAGAAATATATATTGAAACTCAATTCCCTCTCTTTCTATCTCTCTTACTCTCTCTCTCTCTCCCTTTCTCTCTCACTCTCTCTTTCTCTCTCTTTTTCTCCCTCTCTTTTTGTATCTCTCTTTTTCTCTCTCTCCCTCCCTCTCTTACCCTTTGACAAATTCTATTTATTAAAGAATTTTCGCCTCAAACTTTTGTTTGGTTTAATCTTACTTCAGAACTGAAGTTAATTGACGACCTGGCCAAGACCTCTCACAAGTGTGGCTAGGGATGGCTGCAGGATTCGAACCCTGAGTCATGCAGATGACAGACCAGAGTGCATACCACACGACCGTTATATCAAATGAGTACAGGGATAGGATCCCCCCCCATACACCCCTAAACCATTACCTTTACACTCCTTCATTTACACACATACACACTAAAAACACACACATCTTTACGTTCATGCTTATAAGACATCAAAAGTGACGAGCTGCTTGACAAGGGAGCAAACTCTGTATCTGAACCTAGAACCTTTGAGATGTAGTATGTAAGTTGAAAGGCTTACAAAATGTACGAAAGTCTTATAAGGATTCGGCATGAAGAGACGGGGGGGGGGGGAAGTGAGGGCTGTTCTTTCTACAGAGTTCGAGCTTTTCCTACCTAACCTATTGGTGTCGGGTTCCAATCCCAATGAAAACTGGATCTTTATTCTGGATTGTTAAGACTCTAATGGGTACCTGACGTTAGTTGGGGAAAGTAAAGATGGTTGATCGTTGGGCTGGACACACGACACCCTCGTCTGTTCATAGAAACAGATGACCTTTAGATCTGCTTCGTAGATTGCAATATGTGAAAGGAACACCTTTATCCAAATTATAAAGTAGTTGAATGACAACGATTCTATTCAAAACAAGGAGAGGGGGGGGGGGCTATATATTAGTGGCTGCATCTGGAAGGGGAAAGTAAAGAACATTTCTGCAGTTTTGTTTCAATGAACTTTTTGGGTAGAGTTCCTTGGAAGTGCACGTGAAAACCTTTGAACCAAAACATCAGTCATTACAGTCAAAGTTTGAGTGTGTGTGTGTGTATGTGTTCATGTGTGTGTGTTTACCTATCTTTGTAGATCATTACAAAGCTGGTGTGTGTGTGTGCAGGGCTGAACATGAACAAAAAGAAGTGAGATGTTTTACAGCCGTTTTTATTTTGGGTTGCTCCTGTTGATTTCCTTGTGTGTGTATGTGCGAGTGTAACTGTGTGTGTGTGTGTGAGGGCGAGCATGAGGGAGTGTAAGCAGATGAAAGACTTGAAAAGAGGCGACACGTCACATAGGGACGTCCCCAAAGATAAGCCCAAGGACACAGAGCGTTTCGTCACGCGCGAGGTTGTGACGTAGCTAACAGAAAGGCTTATCTAGTTTTTTGTGCCTAAGGACCGCAAGGGCAAACAACTCGCGTGAGTGTCAGATTTAGATATTGATTAACCCGCGAGTTACGGGTCTTCTGTGTACTCGGTATTTCTTTGTGCACTGAAATTACTTTTAGACTTTTATACTTCCAAAAAAAAATTAAAAAAAAATAATCTAATACCGTTGTCATTAAAGAATTATTTGTATTTAAGCTTGCCTTTTTAAAAAATACTATAGTTAAAAAATCATTAATTTTAAATTCTTATATATTCACGAGGGAGGGGGCGCTGGCTGAGTGGTTAAGCACTCGGCTTACGAAGCTGGGGTCCTGGGTTCAAATGTCGGCGAAGACTGGGATTTTGAATTTCGTGACTCTTAGGGCGGTCCTGAGAAGCCCAACTCTAGTGGGTACCTGACTTAAGATGGGGAAAGAGCAGGCGGTTTGTCGTTGTGCTGGCCACATGACACACTGCCATAGAAACAGATGACCTTAACATCATCTGATCCAAAGACGTCTGAAAGTCTGAAAAAGGAACCTTTTACTTTACTGCGTACATTTTTAAACCTTGTTTAAAATACTGAGATTGTGAGGTTAGAAAACGTGTTTACAGAGTCTAGTTGACACATACGACATAAACGAAAGTCTACAATTTATATGATAAAACAATAAATTTGCTAAGTCCTTCGAAGAGGTCATCTTTGTAACTCATCTTCTCGCGGTCTCTAAAATGCTTTAAGTATTCACGAGACTATGCACGCTATATACTAGGCTTCCTCGCCACTAGACATTATCTGTACCTTGCATGTCTACCTCGTGAGTTCTGATGAGTTAGTAGTAGAACCCCAAGCGGGCTTAGTTCAGGCTTAACGTATTCCTGGGAGACTGGTGGCTAAGTGATAAGGCGCTTGATTTCCAAACCGAGGGCTCCTCGGGTTTGAATCTCGGTGGGACAGGGATCTCTAATATCGAGACTTTAAGGACGCTCCTTAGTCCACACAGCTGTAATGGGTACCTGATATTATTCGGAATATATATATATATATATGTATATGTATTCTTCCCTAGTGCTATTAGAGCATGGAATGG
>JAZGLO010005104.1:0-31567 GCA_036873155.1 Biomphalaria sudanica
ACAGATAGGTCATGAAAAAGTTCTGCAATGGATACACAGACTGGACACTACAAGAACAGATAGGTCATGAAGAAGTTCTGCAATGGATACACAGACTGGACACTACAAGAACAGATAGGTCATGAAGAAGTTCTGCAATGGATACACAGGCTGGACACTCTACAAGAATAGATAGGTCATGAAGAAGTTCTGCAATGGATACACAGACTGGACAGTACAAGGACAGATAGGTCATGAAGAAGTTCTGCAATGGATACACAGACTGGACACTACAAGAACAGATAGGTCATGAAGAAGTTCTGCAATGGATACACAGACTGGACACTACAAGAACAGATAGGTCATGAAGAAGTATCAAGTAAAAAGTAAAAGTATGAAGGATGTATCAGTACAATTCAAAGAAAAACAAAACATTCCAATGTTCATGAAGTCCTTCGCGATAGGAGTTGTGTCACTTCTTAGGTCTGGAGCAATTTCTTTTTTTTTAAAGTCATCTATTACAAAGAACTGATCATTTGCCGTACTCTTCCCCCCCCCCCCCATCTTTATTCCCAGGTCGTCCATGTCACGTGCTCAAGTCAGCACTATCTAACCCAGCTTACACTGAAACCACGTCCAACACACTTGCGTTCAGTGGCGTAGCTAGGAATTCGCCATCATTAAGGGGCCCGGAGGGGGGGGGGGGCTTGACCTCTTTGGGGGGTCCCTGTATTTTGCATAATATTTAATTTTAATGTAAAAAAACCCACTCATTTGGGGGAACCCTTCAGATGGGGGCCAGGGTGTATTTTCAAATTCCCCCCTCCCTACCCCACCCTAGCAACGCCTATGCTTGCGTTATGCTGTTATTTTTTATTTCTGGTTCTTCTAATAGCATTTCAAACTCGTGTGCGTAATAATCAGTCCTTGACATTGTGGGGATTACTGAAACCGACCTTGACATTGAGTTTAAATGAGCTTTAGCCACTTATTTTGACTGGGACACGAAATGTGTGTAGCATTTACCAAAATACTCGAAGTCGGCGTTCCAATGGGGGTGGCAAGGGGTATCCATGGACATTGTACTTTGGGGAGATTTATGTGATAGTTTCAACCAATAATTTTACGCTCAAACATTTTAAGATCGTTTCATCCTTTAACCCACTCAGTTGTCTAAACTAATTTCCGCCTCTACACAAGAGGTCAATTGAAGGTATTTAAGTTTGGCTAATTTTAAAGAAACACACTGGCATACGAAACTATTTTTCCTTATTGTAAGAAGAGACTCCACTGGACCCACATTAAAGACAAGAGAAGACAAGACACATTGTTTTACATGAAGCTGGACACGTAAGTGGACTAGCGCTTTGTATCTCTTAGTGGAATACTTTGGAAGTACTAGCTTAGTATCTCTTAGTGGAATACTTTGGAAGTACTAGATTTGTATCTCTTAGTGGAATACTTTGGAAGTACTAGCTTTGTATCTCTTAGTGGAATACTTTGGAAGTACTAGCTTTGTATCTCTTAGTGAAATACTTTGGAAGTACTAGCTTTGTATCTCTTAGTGGAATACTGTTGAAGTACTAGCTTTGTATCTCTAAGTGAAATACTTTGGAAGTACTAGCTTTGTATCTCTTAGTGGAATACTGTTGAAGTACTAGCTTTGTATCTCTTAGTGGAATACTGTTGAAGTACTAGCTTTGTATCTCTAAGTGGAATACTGTTGAAGTACTAGCTTTGTATCTCTTAGTGGAATACTGTTGAAGTACTAGCTTTGTATCTCTTAGTGGAATACTTTGGAAGTACTAGCTTTGTATCTCTTAGTGGAATACTGTTGAAGTACTAGCTTTGTATCTCTTAGTGGAATACTGTTGAAGTAAGCTTTTAGTTGAATCATCATACCGTGTAGCTATCTACAAATACAACATCGATTGTTGATTGTTGTTTTTTAAGGCTACAAATCGTTTCAACAACGCAGGGAATGTTTTTCTACAGCGTCATCTTGTAGACTCTACCAGGAGCTCACTTGAAAGGTCAATTTAATCTAATCTTATAAACTAGAGACGTTTCTAATCAGAAGATACTTCTGTTTAAATCTATATTTTTTAAAAGACATTTTCTAATCCAATATTTAAAGGATCGTAAACAACTCACTAACTGTAGACAAATCAATTTGATTCCCGTCTCTTATTGTACTTGTTTATCTACATAGACATTCCTCGGCAGTTTGTTGACTAAACATTTTCAACGTTTGATATAGTGCTCATTTTGCAATATAGTTAATTTTATCTAATTCGTTTTATCTGTAATAGGTTTAATAAACGCCTGGAAAGAAAGCTTATTTTACTTTTGCAGGTTAGCTTATCTAGATTCTCCATCATAAGGTGGTGACCCATCCACTTAGTTTTTAGTACAGGCATAAACGAACCTACAAAAAGCTATTAGCTTGTAACAAGTGCCCTATTCAATCACATTTAACCCACACATTAACATTAGATAAAACAATGACTTAATTTGTGTAAAACATTGGTTGGGGATTTGGCCGTTTGTACTTGGACCTAGCTAGGTGGTCGGCCTTCTTGGTCAGTCCGAGACTTTTGATACTGTTGGGTTCTTAGTTTTGTCCTATAGCTTGATGTAACTCCAAAACTCTTGAATTGAACTTTTCTACATATAGCTTGATAGAACTCCAAAACTCTTGTACTGAACTTTTCCCCGTATAGCTTGATACTACTAACTCTTGTACTGGAGTTTTCAACTTAAAGCTTGATAGAAAACTCTTGTACTGAACTTTTCAACCTATAGCTTCAAAAAACTCTTGTACTGAACTTTCAAACTATAGCTTGCTGAAAACTCTTGTACTGAACTATCAAGCTATATCCCTTGTATGCTAATTACCAAGAAACGCCAAAGGTGTATTTGAATCTGCCGTGACGTCTTGATCACTTTTAAACGTCCAGGCTTATTGATGCATCTCGGTCATTTGTTTGTAGCTCCAAGCAGCACCTACAATTAAAGCCATGTAGATGTATTTTAAATGTAGAAACGTCTAAACAAAAACTTGATGTAACTGGTGACAATTGATGTAACTTAAAAGCTTGTGTAGAAACAAGTGAACTGATAATTAAAACATGATAGAACTCACAAAAGCACGTCCTGTGACCCCACTTAACTCCCACTGAATTATGCCAGACCAGCTCGTGCTATCAACAAACCTCCTCAGCTTAAATATCCGGCCTACTTGTTCATTACCACACTACACACTCTTCATAACCACGTTTTTTAATTGTTTCTTGACTTTTTTTTCTAATAGAAAGTAAGTTAAAATGGCAACGCCCTCAGAGAATCTACCTCTTCTAGAAGGCATTGAATTAGTTGAAAGAAAGTCCGTTGTTCCTGGTGAAGCAGAAGCTACAAATCCAAATGTCGCTGCAGATACTCCAAATGTCGCTGCAGATACCGCTGCAGATACTCCAAATGTCGCTGCAGATACCGCTGCAGATACTCCAAATGTCGCTGCAGATACCGCTGCAGATACTCCAAATGTCGCTGCAGATACCGCTGCAGATACTCCAAATGTCGCTGCAGATACTCCAAATGTCGCTGCAGATACTCCAAATGTCGCTGCAGATACTCCAAATGTCGCTGCAGATACTCAACAGCCGGCTGAGACAAACCCTGAACCCCCTGTGGATTCTCCTATCAACTTTGATGCTGACTACCCAAACGCGTCTCCATTCTTTGGGCGTGTAGACCAATTTGTCGATGCAGAACAAAGATTAATTTCAGAAAATGATCCAGAGTTGCCTCGCTATAGCCGTTTTCCAACATATCCAGATGGGCGCTCCTTTTTGCCGCTGGGTTTGGATGACGAGGACGCACCTGGACCGTACTCTCCGCCCAGCGAGGAAAGAAGTATGTACAACCTAAGTCCCGATAATCCTAATGTAGCATTAAAGAAAGACGTGCGCACATCGACGTATTGTAACCTAATCGGACTGAGCTTAGTTTTCATAGGTCTCATGGCCTCTTTGTTTGGTTGGTTCAACCAACTAGATGGTAAACAAGACACTTCAATAGCTCTAGCGGACACTGTTTACAGACAAATGTGCGGTGCCATTATGGCTCCGAATTTTAACATTTCCTTCCATGAAAAGTGTTTTTGTTTCTATAGCAAACCGATGTCGTGGGAAAACGCCAGAGCATTTTGCCGCAGTCAAGGCAGGGACAACTTCCTGGCAGAAATAGAAACGACAGAGGCCAACATTTTTCTGAACGCCATTTTGCAGGCCTCAAATCCAGGCTACGGAGTCTGGTTAGGTGGTTTACGACAGGGCAAGGGTTCGTGGACCTGGAACAGAACTGGCTTACGATTCTCAAAATTTCAACCCCAACCCTCCCCATGGTCCCAGCACATCGTTAAGGCCCCTTCTACCGAGGCAGACGATAATGCAAGGGAATGTTTGGAAGTGACCAAGAAGTTTGATTTTAATTATGCCTGGAAGAACACAGATTGTGAGGCTCGGAGGATGTTTTTATGTTCACACACCCGTTACCTTCCTACCTGTAAATGTAAAGGTTTGTAACACGTTTGACAGTATCTTCATCTGCACCTGTGTCTGTATATAGTGTATATATATATATATATATATATATATTTTGATCTTTTACATTCTATACTTTTATCCACATAAATTCATTTTATGCTTATAGCAAGATTTTTTTTCAAAATAAAGTGTTTAAGGTAACATTTCAAGATTTATGTGCTATATATATACACAATATTTAGACGCTATTGATTTTAAGAGTGCTATTGATTTTAAGAGTGCAATTGATTTTAGGAATGTATACCAAACTGTACTTGTTTTAAAAATTAATAAAATTTCATGAAAGCTTTGTTTCGCATTACATTATTTCTAATACATGCAGAAGTCTTGTTGAATATCCTCCCATGTGAATGTACAAAGTCTTCAAATATAATAAAATAAAATTGCCGAACATTAGTAGTATCCTTGAATTAAGTAAAGTAAGAAATGACAATCGATAAAATGTAACACAAAATAACCCACACAAATACAACCTTGTATACAACCCAATTGCCTAATGGTAGGGTTGGCAGGGATTAAGCTCATATATTTATGAGTTGAACAAATGTTGAACACTTTTTACCAACGAGTGACATGATATTTAAACACGCAATGCGACTAACTTCTTGACGTGTACAACTTGACATTAAACACAAAGATTCAAAATGATCTAGTAGCTTGGATACAAGTTTCAAACTCTTTAGAAATGCTATTGCATGCTTAATCTGAATCCTTGTTACATGATCTACAATAAATGTGTATGTACACCACAAGCGTAGCTGGTCTGTTAATACACTAAAAGCTAACACTACAGCGGCTACACCTTAAGTCCACGCCTATATTTAATTCTACAATTTAATTTTATCCCACTTCTTGGTCATATTCAAAAAAAAAAATATTAAAAAAAAAAAGCAGCAAAAGTAAGGCTTTTAATCCTCATGGTTCAAAGGCCGAGATCCACAATGGATATCGGGACGCTTTGTGTGCAACTTGCCTAGACAACCATTAAACATCTAGCATTAAGGTGACTTAAGAGACGGTAATTATGCGAAGGAACAGTAACGTAACGCTGGAGTTGCGGTGCCTGTCACCATTACAAAGAATATTATGTACGATAAATATTAAGTTTAAACTTAGAAATAAAAATGTGACAGGAAACTTAAAACATGAACAAATAATGTATTAGACCTCCAGCTGAAGTACACAGGACTATACTGAACTACTACACCATACGGTCAAGTACTACTATAATAAAACTAAAAAATAAAATGGGAAAAAAAAATGTGTAAATAGGGGAGATGGTTTGTGCACAAACAGGAAGTGTTTTTTGGAACACGCACGCACGCACGCACGCACGCACGCACCTCTCCATAAGGAGACTATCGTTCTGAGGGCTGTATAACTTATAACAATAGGATAACAAAACGAGTGTTGTATTACAAAGCTTATATCAACTCACTCGATAAAAAAGTGTGTACACATTATTTCTCCTACACCCATTCTCAGATCAAGTTGAAATTTGGCACAAGTATTCATTCACATTTGGCACAAGTATTCATTCACGTTTGACACAAGTATTCATTCACATTTGACACAAGTATTCATTCACATTTGGCACAAGTATTCATTCACATTTGGCACAAGTATTCATTCACATCAACAAGAGACAGGAATCAATAAAAAAACAAAAAAGTAGCCAATAAGTCAATTAATTATTTCGTTAGATACTAACAAGGGAAACTAATTATTCAGTATTCAAATATGGCTAAATTTGTTGGTTTAGTCCCCTTAAAGCAACATACAAATGGTCAACACATCTCGATCGTTATTTCCCTCGGAGAGTCGGACCAAACAATGATCCATCTTACACCCATGTACAAACCAGTTTTAAAAACAAAAAAAAAACGAAGTACAGTCCATCCAGTCATGGTCAGACGACGCTGTTTTACATTCAACAATTAGCACTTTGTACACAATGGTGTATAGACAACTTTCTCATTTGAAATGTTCAGAAAGCTAAAGAAATGATTATTGACTTTCTGAAACATAAAAAACATATTGCAGAAATTCAGATAAACAATCAAACCATAGAACATGTACAAGAATATAAATATCTAGGAACAACCATCAACAACAAATTGCAATGGAGTGAACACTGTCAAAACCTCTACACAAAAATTCACCAGCGACTCTTCTATCTCAGAAAGCTAAGAAAATTTAACCTCGACAAAACAATAATTAAACTTATTTATACAGCAACAATCAGCAGTCTAATCAACTTTGCCATCACCTGTTGGTATGTTAATACCTCACTGGCACAAAGACTTAGACTAAATAGACTAATTAAAAAAACATCTCATATGTCTCGAACACAGCTACCATCTCTCGAAGAGCTTTGTCATGAAAGAGTCCTTTCCAAAACACTCTCGATTCTTAAAGACAACCTGCACCCATTAAACCACTGTTACATCAGATCTGAACGAAGTGGTCGTCTCCTTTCTATTAGGACTAAAACAGAAAGTTTTAAAAACTCCTTTATCCCACTGTCGGTCAGAGTGTTACAAGATCAGCTGTCATCATTGAGAAGTACATAGAAGTCTAATTCATAAAGCGCTGGTTGTGAGTGTGTATGTGTTTCGTGTGTGAATGTTGTTCGAATTTTTCATCTATACTGTTATTGTACAGTAGTTACGCTGATGTTGTCAATTGTAGTCAAACTGAGTTTTTATTTGATTGGATCAATACAATTATCTTATCGTATCTTATCTTTTCTTATCTTATTAACGCTATTTCCACCTAGCACATTCTCCGATCACGTTGATACTTTAAACAATTATTAATAATTGTACCTAACATGATTCCAGTAAGTCAGTTAGTTATTAGTCATGAATTATTTTGTTTGAAGAAAGGAAATACTGAGTACATTATTGATAGATAGTTTTAAGGGCGGAGTTCTTCCCCTTTAGCCCAGCCTCTTCATAAGTTCTTGACTCGGGCGAAACTTCGTGACGTTCAGAGTTCACTTTCTTCCTTGTCTAGTCGGTAACAGTGTGGCGGTGGGCAGGGCAGGGTTAGAACATCCCCCCACCCCTTCTAAGCGCTTTTCATCCCGAAAAAAAAAAGTTCATAACAGTGCCGTGGAGGTTTGACAGTTCAGGTGGAGGTCGATCGGTGAAAGCCACTGACTGCGGGTTCTCCACAAAGCCATCTGCGTTATTTTCTTCAGGTGCCCAGTCTATTCTTGAGACGATGTCTGTGATTGTTGCTTCAACTACTGTGTAAAACACAAAAACAAAACAAAAAACTCATCTAAGGGAAAGAACTCCGTATTCACATCTTTCAATAGTGTAGAAGTTATTTCCCTTATTCGATATCAAACTTAATAATAATTAATTACCAATAAAATAAATTGTATTAAGATCATTTTTTCCCTTTATAATTTATTTTTGGAAGAGATGCAGAATGTCTTTCACAAAGCTTGAAATGTATTTCATTCATCTCATCATTTCTTATCAAGATATCAAGAGAGAGGCCGGTCCATTCTTATATGTTATCCAACCAGACCTTCTATGGACGACCCTTTCTTCGTGCTCCCTTCACTGTATCTTGAAGAATGACTTTTGATGGTGAGGCATGCCTTATAATATGATCAAACCAGCTCAGATTTCATCTCTTCGTAGTATTGAGGAATTCTTATTTTTTTGCCAGCCAGAGTGTTAACTTGTTAAATTACAAACTCATTTGTTTTCTTGTCCTGGTATCTGATGCCCAGCATTTTTTTTCTGTAGCATTTCCTCTCAAAGGCTTGGATTCCTCTTTCAGCCTCAGCGTCCAGTGTCCAACTTTCACAACCATTTACAGGAATCTATCTATATAAATAATTCTCTTCATGGCTCAACAGTTTGGACACGCAAGAAGTAAAGGAAAGATCACACTTTATTTCTGCAAGTCCGACAGATTAAAGCTACCATACGAACAAAAAGATGGGGGTGGGGGGAAAACAAGTAGTATTCACCCGTCACAAAATAGCAGGGCCGGGCTCAACAATTGTGACCAAGAAGTCATGGAAAGATCACTCTTTTTTATTTCTACCCCACGTTGTTTTAGTGGCGAAAAAAAGAGGGGGGGGAGGAGAACAAGTAATCCACTCTGTATTCATCCGTCACTAAAAAGCAGAGCCGGTGGACTCAACCGTTGTGGGGCCCTATGCGAAACGGATTTCGCCGGGCCAAGTTTGGGTAGGGATACGGATAATAAGTGAAATTTAAGAGTTTGTATCATAAAATAAATTCGTCTTTACATTTTATTTATTCTTTACGACGTACAGAACTACTTTATGAGCCTTGCGTGTAGCGAAGTCATACAGTATATCATAAAAAAAAAATTATTTCCTACATAGATCACGCTCAATAGCAAGAATTAACAAAGGTTTCAATCTATGTACGAGAACTGTTGACCTCAAGTCTCAAGTAATTCTTCATTAGTTTGAGGCGAGAGAAGCTTCTTTCACCAAATTACACAATTACGGCTAATGCATAATGCCGTTTTTATTTATCGCGCGTAGGATTGGCGTTTTTAATATTGAATGACACGCTAAAATGACAATTTTTGTCTATATATTTAATGAGATTTGTATGTTTTTAAAAGATTTTAATATTTTCCGGAGATTTCCATGACTTTTTCGTATATTTTGCAAATTCAGGTGATTTCAAGGAGCGCCTGGTAAATCAGGCGGCCGCGTGAAATTCCGTTATAAGTTATAAAATGGTTAAATTTAATAATTTACACTTAGATATAGTGCGGGTCCTTTGAAAGTGCGGGGCCCACTGCGGTCACATAGGAGCCTAAGGAATACTTTATATTCACACCTAATTAATGCTTTGAAACTTAGGTTACAGTTGGCGAAAGAGTTACACCAGGGCCCTTATCTGCCATGAGTCAGTAAATTTAACGACGCCTCTGCGCATGTCTTTGTTTCACATTTTAAGAAATACTTTTTTTAGTCACATTTACTGGACTTGAGTATGTCTTCTGATTTTACCGTCACGCCTGACTGCATTCAATACTAGTAGCCCACGGGCTTATATGGTCTTTAAAAATACACAACGGAAGCATATTAAGGGGGAATACATGATAACTAAAGATCCTTGACCCCCCAACCCCATTTCCAATCCTAAACAGTTTTGATTCTACACACCCATAAGTGTTTTCTTTTTCCTCAAACCTACGATTCGCCTCTGAGTATCTACTGAGGTCAGTACAAAAAATTTGTTAACTGGAGTTCATCTCAACCCAAACATTGTTTCACGCTCTGGAGCTTGTTTAGTGTGTGCGTGTCTGTGTGTGTGTGGAGGACAGCGAATTGGCCACCAGTCACACATCACTTAATAGTGGACACACAAGACGTGGACAAGTGGTGCTACAGAGAGGTGTCTATTGACTTCAGATTCAGAGGTATGAAAGACTTAACATTGTGTGTATAAAACATAACCTGTATTTAGATCACCGCTAATAAACTTAGACGTTTACTAATTACAAAGGCGATAAGTCGAGGCACCAACCTTCTCTTACAATAATTTCACTTTAAATTATTAATAAAACTAAAGTAATTATCTCACTCAGACCATATGGTCTATAGGGCAGATGATGTAAAAGTCTCTTTCTGTGGCCCACGATTATCGAGGGTGTCATGCGGCTAGCACAACGACTGCCTTTACTTTTACCCAACTGTCATTTAGAATTAGAGCTGCGGTAACTTGGAGGCGACCTAAAGATTTCTAAATTTAAAAAAAACAGGATTGGAATCCGGGACCTTCCAGTGCGAGAGCCAAGCGCCTCACCACTTAGCCACCGCGCCTCCTTAAACTAATAGCATATCATATTGGTTTTAAAAATGTAAATGTTATTTAATCTCCTTTCCATGTCTTCCCAGAAGTTCTGTTACATTAAATATCATACCTAGGAACCGACCTGTTTTTCTTGCGCTAGTAAGAGATTTTTATAACAAATTACTGTGCATAACTGCATTTAAGGGAGGGCCGGGGGATTCCACAAGAAAGGGTCCCCTTATATGGAGAAAATATTCATATTTTGCTTGGTCAGCTACTTTTAACACTACTAGAAATGGGTGATGGCACCAATAACGTGGTAAAGTGTCTATAGAGTGTTGGTAATTGACAACTCCGGATTGTGTCAACCCTAAAAATGTTTTTGATTTAATATGCATATAATTTATTTTAAACGAAGGAAAATTTAATTTAATTTATAAGTACTCTTTAAAAATATGGCATGCAAGTCAGTCCTCATGCTCCTGGATGACAAAATAGTCCCTCAGTTGAACAATGAGCGAACTATAGACTAATAGCAATCATTAGAGTCAGTCGTTTGCATTGCGTCGCAGGGGGGCGAAGTGAACATTTTTTGTTTCTGACTTCCTGGTTAGTTGTCCTTAGCAGAATTTAAAAAAATAAAATATTTGTTTCGTTGTTCATCAATCTTCTCTTTGGACCAACCTTCGTGCTCCCTCCATTGTACCTTAAATAATGACTTGACAGTGAGTCATGTCCGACAATGTCTAAACAAGCTCAGTGTTGACTTGACGGTAAATTACATTGATACTAAGATATATCGGGTATCGGATACATGTATTAAACCATGTAAAAGATTACGGTAATACGCCACAGTACCTAATCCAAACTACCTGTAGTGGTTTAAAATTTCATGCTTTATTATAATCATCTTACTCATTCTCAATTTTTGGAAGTCGGAGTTGATTTAGGAATGTCATGGTTACCTGTCTCACAGGCAGGCTGGTAATAATAAAATGTATATCCATGGAAACGAAGCATACCACCTCTTGGGGGTTTAAAATGCACAGCCCAGTACATTGCAAATGGATAATAAGTCATCTACCACCTGTTCCACTTAAACGTTAACCTGCCGTTTATTATCCATCAATAGTAAATAGTAGGAAGACCTGCATTTCAAAAATGCTCGGCCTCTGGCCTCACCGCTATTGATGAAAGTAACTGGATCTTGTCTTGGGGTTAGGGGAGAGTCAGATCCCAAAGATGATTTATCTTCCCTTTCATATCTTCAAAGATTAATTGCTCTTTGAAAAGTACTCAGAATCGACCAACTTATTCTGTACGAATAAGAATCCATAATTGTCAACGATTCCAATATCTCTCTCTCAACATATGTCTAGTACGTGTTCAAATAAAACATTAACATTACAAACAACAAAAATTACCTTTTTAAAAGTTGCATTAAAATGTTTCCTATGCATTTCTTAAAAACTCGTATGTTGTTCATCATATACAATATTAAATTCATTTAGTCTAACATTTTCTGTTAGCTGTATCTTTTGCTAGTGAATTTTTGGTTTCGGATGTTCTTTCAGAATTGATCACATCCTAACACAAACTTCCCACAGGAGGTGGCGGCGGGCAGGGTTCAAACCCGGAAACGACGCATACTACACGTGCTGGATATACATTGAGATAGATCAAGCAGTAATAGAACTTTAAGATGTCTAATCTTGAAAATATACCCTAAAACTTAAATTTGATCGCGTTAAGGTCAATTATTTCAATTCAAATTTTAAAAGGAATTACATGTTAATAAAAAGGAGCATTAAAATGTTTAAGTGACAAGTTCTCAACTCAAACATTATTTTCAATTTTCCTATTTTGTCATTCCATGACACTAAAACATTTCTTGTGTGAGTAAATGCTCGATCCAAGTATGATCCAAGTAATCGGTGTCTGGACTACCGTATGTCATGCTTTCTTTTTCTTTCCTTTCCTTTCTTTCCTTCCTTTCCTTTCTTTCTCTTTTCTTTCTTTTTCTTTCCTTTCCTTTCTTTCTCTTTCCTTTCTTTCTTTCCTTTCCTTTCTTTCCTTTCCTTTCTTTCTCTTTCCTTTCTTTTTCTTTCCTTTCCTTTCTTTCTCTTTTCTTTCTTTTTCTTTCCTTTCCTTTCTTTCCTTTCTTTCCTTTCTTTCCTTTCTTTCCTTTCTTTCCTTTCTTTCCTTTCCTTCCTTTCTTTCCTTTCCTTTCTTTCTCTTTTCTTTCCTTTCTTTCTCTTTTCTTTCCTTTCTTTCTCTTTTCTTTCTTTTTCTTTCCTTTCCTTTCTTTTCTTTCTTTCCTTTCTTTCCTTTCCTTTCTTTCCTTTCCTTTCTTTCTCTTTTCTTTCTTTCTCTTTTCTTTCTTTCTCTTTCTGTTTTCTTTCTTTTTCTTTCCTTTCCTTTCTTTCCTTCCTTTCCTTTCTTTCATTTCTTTCCTTTCCTTTCTTTCTCTTTTCTTTCTTTTTCTTTCCTTTCCTTCCTTTCCTTCCTTTCCTTTCTTTCTCTTTTCTTTCTTTTTCTTTCCTTTCCTTTCTTTCTCTTTCCTTTCTTTCTTTCCTTTCCTTTCTTTCCTTTCCTTTCTTTCCTTTCCTTTCTTTCTCTTTTCTTTCTTTTTCTTTCCTTTCCTTTCTTTCCTTTCTTTCCTTTCCTTTCTTTCTCTTTTCTTTTTTTTTCTTTCCTTTCTTTCTTTCCTTTCTTTCCTTTCTCTTTTCTTTCTTTCTCTTTTCTTTCTTTCTCTTTCCTTTCCTTTCTTTCTTTCCTTTCCTTTCTTTCTCTTTCCTTTCTCTTTCCTTTCCTTTCTTTCTCTTTCCTTTCCTTTCCTTTCTCTTTCTACGTGACTAAAATGTTTTTTTTTCTCCACAGAATGTCAACTATGTTAAATAAAAGCACGCCCGAGTACCTTGAATTGATAGATGCCAACAGGCCAACACAAAGTAATAATGGCCATCCGAGTTCGAATGTTTACTTGGAGCCTTCACCACCCAATGACAGACCCGTGGCATCGACATCAAAGACATCACCAACTAGTACCACGAGATCCGTCGACAGTGCCAAGCTCAATCCGCACATCTCCCCTGCGAAATCCAAGTCTGAAGTAAAGGAATCTGCGACTTCTCCAGCTTCAGCTACGTCTTACAACAACGTTTCAAACGGCAGTAGTTCAGCCAACGGCGCCCATCATACGCCACACAGGGCTATCCCTCCCATCGCCAAACGCCCATCTCACTTGGATCTACCCGAGCATCCCTCGGAACATCCAGATACGGGAACATATTCGCAGCTCAACGAGTCCGTGGACCAATATGATTTGAGCCCTACCCGAAGACATATTCTGGGTCGTTCTCCAGAGCAGAGTGAAAAAAGTAAAAAATTCATGTCCCTCGCCACTTGCTGCTTTATATTCAGCGTAGCTGCCATCTTCACTACGATACTCACCTCCATCTTAACCGTTGGAAAAAATATTGAGAGCAGCTTGAACGAGAAGCTTTCGTCCTTGGAGACACTTCATGTTCAGTCTAGTAAGGAATTGCTCGAGGCTATCAACAAAGGAGGGTGCAAAGTGACAGCGGATTTAATAGTCAAATACTCTGGAACATGCTACTGCCTCTATAGGAAGCAGCTCTCATGGAACTCGGCCAGAGAGTTTTGTCTCACCAAAGGAAACGACGTCCATCTAGCTGAGATCTGCAAGAAAGAGGACAACGACTTCCTGATACCATACCTGCAAATAGCCAAAACAAAGCAAGGAATTTGGTTGGGTGCTTCAAGCTTGAGTGGCGAGTGGCAGTGGAACTACACTGGGAAAAGCATCGAACAATTTGAGCCCAGTCAGTGGGATGTAGGTCAGCCAAGTTCTTTTAGTCCTCAGGGACATCGGGAGAATTGTTTGGAAGTGTACAACTGGACAAGTCCGATGTACAAGTGGAATGACATTGACTGCTCTTACGCGCAACCTTTTTTGTGCTCGTCTAACGAGTCCAACTGTTGTTGTTGAATAGAGACTTTCACATTTGGGTAGATATCAGTTCAAATAGAGTTGACATTTTTATAGCTGCTGACCATGTATATATTTTAAAGTTTATTTTAAATTTTACTGTTTAAAAATCTCCATTTTTCAAAGCTGTGCCTGTCAGACTAAAGACGATCTCAGTTTTAATGCTCCAATGATCTTCCTTAAGCTTTTAGTCTGTACTAGTTCCATGCCTAATGTGTATGTGTATGTGCATCATTTTAAAATTGTCTACAAGTTTTACTGTACATAATCTGTACAAATGGAAATATTATTTTAAGAAATGCTTTTGTGTATTTTTTTACTATAAATGAAACATTTTATATAGATTAATAGAGACGGATTATGAAGTGTCCACTGCTTTGCTTTCACGATTTTATTCTGTTTTTACATTAAAATTTGTTACAGTAACTTGATTTTGACTTGTTTATATAAAATAGAATTTCTGTTACGTATTTTAGTTCTTTTACCCTCTGAACAATATGTACTAAGATGAAAAATAGTTAGGTGGGGGGGGGGGGGGTTAACGTTTATTAGTTGAAGTCAATGTGTAGTTTTAAATGTTCAGGTGTAAAATTAACTAAAAAAAAGCTGTCAAGGGGACACTAAGTTTTCAATGATTGACAAATTTTAAATTTGATTTCTTGGGATCTTAAACTCTTACGATTAAATCAACGGAAAATGTTTCAGTAAATGTAGATAAATGGATGGAGTCTAAAATGGATGGGCGGAGGGTACTAATGATTTGACCAATAGTTAAAGGGAAAAGTACATTTTGAAAATTGAACTATTTTTGACAACTTGTAGTTTATTTTGAAATAATTGAGTCAAAAATCAACTTGAATTTAAACAAATGAACTCCCTATATAGGCGCCTGTCTGTAAGGATATATAATTAAAATAATTTTTATTGATCCAATCAAAAAGGAAATTCAGTTTGACTACAATTGACAACCTCAGTGTAACTACTGTAGAATAACAATATAGATGAAAAATTCGAACAACACTCACACACGAAACACACACTCACAACCAGCGCTTTATGAATTAGACTTCTATGTACGCTACGTCTCGATAACAACCAGATGATCTTGTAACTCTCCGACTGAAAGTGGGATAAAGTTTTTAAATCTTTGTTTTAGTTCTAATAGAAAGGAGCCGACCACTTCGTTCAGATCTTATGTAACAGTGGTTTAATGGGTGCAGGTTGGCTTTAACAATCGTGTTTTGGAAAGGTATCTCATGAAAAAGTTCAAGAGATGGTAGCAATGTTCGAGTTATATACGATGCTTTTTTTAATTAGTCTATTTAGTCTAAGTCTTTGTGCCAGTGAAGTATTACCATACGTGCAGGTGCTGCTGATGGTTGCTGTATAGAAAAAAGTTTTTTGTTTTGTCGATGTTAACTTTTCTTAGCTTTCTGAGGTAGAAAAGTCGTTTGTGAATTTATGTGGTATTTATATTCTTGTGCTTGTTCTACGGTTGGTTGTTTCTGAATTTCTGCAATATGGCCTTTGCTTCCTAAAATCAATTTCTTTACCTTCTAGAACAAAATGTAAGGACTTTATTAGTCAATTTTAGTGATTCAATATTGTTAAAATCTGAAGTACACACATTAAAGTAAAATACGAAACGGTTCTCGCTTGAGACTAGAATATTCTACACCAAATGTACATGGTCTTTAAAAATTGTTTCAAGTTAATCTGGTTCGCTGACCACGAGAGAATGTCACCAGAATTAAATATCCGACAACGATCTTCAACCAGCAGCGGCAAGCAATCTGTAGGACCACATTTTTAACATTGTCAGGTTGTAACATATGTGTAGCTAAGAACATTCAATATTGATATTACAACTAATAGTGTAACTTGCTTACCACCAGTTTTGGTCTAGCACAGAGGTTTTCAAACGTTTTTGATCTGGGGACCCCTTAATATTCTCAAAACTGGACCTCCAAGTAGGGAAAAAAGCTACATAAATGCATAGTATATAAATAAAAAATTTAAAAAAAAAACAAGGTTACAAAGATAGTTTGTGTGGAAACGCAAACTGAAAATCGGCCCCTTGGGGTCCACCCAGGCAGGTAAAAAGGCAGGTTTCAATATTATCCGAATGAAATTCTATTAAAGACTAATGACAGAGAAGAATGGAGAAAAAAGGTTAACAGATCTTAGCAGACCAAAGTATAGGTGAAAGTGAATGTGAAGTTAAATGTGAGCCTGGCCTCACTGATGACTTATAATGAATATCTAATTGATCTAATTGTTTGGAAAGGGTCAATCTCTTAGTCCTCAAGAAAAAAACATTTCCTTTGGTTACGTGTTCGATTATATTCTGTGTGTGTGTATATATATCAGTTCACGCTATAATATGAAAAACTACTGATTAATTGTTGTTTTAAATTATGTTCAACTTATATGCATACTAAATAGATTTTTTCGTTTTAAAAAAAAGTAAACATTTTTTGTGAGTAAATATTACTTACTATAACTGAACCTACATAACTTAACAATACAAATGTAAAATTTAAAAAATTGGACAAAAAAATCTACAACCGTTTGCATAAATGTGTTATAAATATGGTAAAAGGCAGTTTCACCTAATAATAAAACCTCCTGTGTCTGTTACTATTAATAGTGAATAGTTGTTAAAGTGGTGTACATAAGTGATTTTAAAAATTCGATTTTTCGCTTTCTGAAAAGAAAAAAGTAGCCGTTGCATCAGAACTTTGAATATTATGATGTCGGATTTTCACTATCTTTTCTAGTTTACGAGATCTAAATAAGACGGACGGACAGGCATTCCACACAAAACTAATAGCGTCTTTTACCCTTTTGGGGGCAGCTAAAAATCAGTTTGTTGGAGTGTTTATTGAAATTATAATTTTTGTTTAAAATAAATAAATAAAACAGAAACAATGACTTGGACAAACGTGAAATTTTATGTTTGTAAAAAGTACGATCACAAGTTTCTAGTCAGTTTCTTTAGTTGTGGAGGCTCATAACGTCACTACATCCACGTTTTACCAAATAAGACGGTAAGGTAGTCAACAACTTCTGTACGATGAACCATCATGCAGGATATAAAATTGGAAGCTGTTTTAAAAGTTGTTGGGTATCTTTTTTCAAATATTAAAGTTCCAGGTTTTATGTATATTCAATAAGCTACTCCTGTATTAGAATGGATTCATCTGCGATTAGGATCGGAGTTTGTCCGCGCTAAATGGTTCAAGACCTAGTCGGGATTCGCCAAGTAAGGAATGTCTTCAAATCTTTGATTTAGGTCGTCATACAGTAGTGAGGGGCGAGTTGATTAGTATTAAAATATCGATCGTAGAGACTGGATTTTAGCGAAGAAAATTTTTCATCTTTTTTCGGACCCCCTACAGTCATCTCGAAGACCATTGGGGTCTAATTGATTGTTTGAGTCATTTACACAGGTCAGGATAACCCTTTCCCTGCATTTATATCAATTCTGTGCCGTTACCATTCAGACCAAGTATAATGTAAAGTTGTAAATAGTTTATTATGAAATGAAAACATTCAACTTTACTGTTACAATAACATAGTGGGGAGGGTGACATTAAAAAGTTGTATATGAAACATACAAACAGAAGTAAAGAGTACGTTGCTTTCCCAGTTGTACCGCAGATCTGGACAACGAAGAAACCTTACAAATGAACTAGTACCTTTATAGGCTATACAAAGTTTTTGCTTGAAAATAAAGTAGCTCGATAACTAATAGAAGACGTCGAGTGTAGGAAAGATGCAACGATGTAAACATGTGTACATCAGTTCTATTGGTAGTTCCGCCATTGAAGTGTTTTTTTTTTAACAACACAATCTCGCTATTCGTAATTGAAGGTGGGTCACACACTGTCCTTGTTGAGTAATCTAAACAACACTCGACTAGGTCTAAAGTAGTCACTCAAAATAGTCTATGACCAAACTGTGAGCAACAAAGCTAGGGTCTGGGATTCACCTCTTAGCCGTGACTCATCTACATTTATAGTGAACTCTATATATATTGACATCTTACACACTAAAATTGAGTTGTCAGGAGATCCTGTTTTTTTTATAGTGTCATTTTTGCGAGGCCTTTGTATAGGTCAAACAGTGAGACTGGACTTGAAGGTTATTTCCACTTTTTAAAATATACATTTCGTTTGTATCTATTTGGTATTGAGTCTAGGAACCTGTCAACTATTTAGCATAATGTGTAGCTAAACTTTAATTCTTCAATAGTTAATCAATTCTAAATACTGTGTAGTATAGCTAGTAAGGATATGAGAAACACGCGTGATAAAATTGTTATTGTTATCTTTAAAACTGGTTAACAAACAGTACTGAACAGAAAGGTTGGTGTTATAGAGAAGGCTTCCTGTAGGTGACCTATTTGATCAGAAGAGTCGTGCTAATTGAAAATACAAATACATATGTCAGTTCTAAAATTTTAACATTTGAATGAAAAATTTTTTTTTGTTTTGGTATTATACGACTTACGGGATTATCTTTGGCGTTTACAAAAATAGATGAATAAATGTAATAGATAAATATATTTCATGACACGACTATTGACTGGAGTCTCCACGCGGTGCAAGCAGTTTATCAAATCAGAAAACAAACAAACACAAGTAGATACAAATATCAAGAGAATAGTAACAAGACACAAGTAGATACAAATATCAAGAGAATAGTAACAAGACACAAGTAGATACAAATATCAAGAGAATAGTAACAAGACACAAGTAGATACAAATATCAAGAGAATAGTAACAAGACACAAGTAGATACAAATATCAAGAGAATAGTAACAAGACACAAGTAGATACAAATATCAAGAGAATAGTAACAAGACACAAGTAGATACAAATATCAAGAGAATAGTAACAAGACACAAGTAGATACAAATATCAAGAGAATAGTAACAAGACACAAGTAGATACAAATATCAAGAGAATAGTAACAAGACACAAGTAGATACAAATATCAAGAGAATAGTAACAAGACACAAGTAGATACAAATATCAAGAGAATAGTAACAAGACACAAGTAGATACAAATATCAAGAGAATAGTAACAAGACACAAGTAGATACAAATATCAAGAGAATAGTAACAAGACACAAGTAGATACAAATATCAAGAGAATAGTAACAAGACACAAGTAGATACAAATATCAAGAGAATAGTAACAAGACACAAGTAGATACAAATATCAAGAGAATAGTAACAAGACACAAGTAGATACAAATATCAAGAGAATAGTAACAAGACACAAGTAGATACAAATATCAAGAGAATAGTAACAAGACACAAGTAGATACAAATATCAAGAGAATAGTAACAAGACACAAGTAGATACAAATATCAAGAGAATAGTAACAAGACACAAGTAGATACAAATATCAAGAGAATAGTAACAAGACACAAGTAGATACAAATATCAAGAGAATAGTAACAAGACACAAGTAGATACAAATATCAAGAGAATAGTAACAAGACACAAGTAGATACAAATATCAAGAGAATAGTAACAAGACACAAGTAGATACAAATATCAAGAGAATAGTAACAAGACACAAGTAGATACAAATATCAAGAGAATAGTAACAAGACACAAGTAGATACAAATATCAAGAGAATAGTAACAAGACACAAGTAGATACAAATATCAAGAGAATAGTAACAAGACACAAGTAGATACAAATATCAAGAGAATAGTAACAAGACACAAGTAGATACAAATATCAAGAGAATAGTAACAAGACACAAGTAGATACAAATATCAAGAGAATAGTAACAAGACACAAGTAGATACAAATATCAAGAGAATAGTAACAAGACACAAGTAGATACAAATATCAAGAGAATAGTAACAAGACACAAGTAGATACAAATATCAAGAGAATAGTAACAAGACACAAGTAGATACAAATATCAAGAGAATAGTAACAAGACACAAGTAGATACAAATATCAAGAGAATAGTAACAAGACACAAGTAGATACAAATATCAAGAGAATAGTAACAAGACACAAGTAGATACAAATATCAAGAGAATAGTAACAAGACACAAGTAGATACAAATATCAAGAGAATAGTAACAAGACACAAGTAGATACAAATATCAAGAGAATAGTAACAAGACACAAGTAGATACAAATATCAAGAGAATAGTAACAAGACACAAGTAGATACAAATATCAAGAGAATAGTAACAAGACACAAGTAGATACAAATATCAAGAGAATAGTAACAAGACACAAGTAGATACAAATATCAAGAGAATAGTAACAAGACACAAGTAGATACAAATATCAAGAGAATAGTAACAAGTGTTAAAATGAACTTTCATATTATCTTTTTTTTTTTGCGTGTGAAATTTCCATACCCCCCCCCCACCACACACACATATTGTGATTTCTCCCCCCCCCCCCTACATGAAGAAAACTCTACACTCCAGTAACGTTGTTTCATAAGTGGTCCTAACAGTACAACAGACTGAGAGTGTGTTTATCTCTTGACATAGTCACCTTTGACTAGATCTCTGTGTAGATTGTCATTGTGTTCACAGTTTTTGTTGTGTATTCCTTCCACAGCCCACAACTTGCCTACTCCGTAGCCGGACAGAGTTGTTCTGGGAATGCGAGATAGATGAAATACAATTTAAATAATCACGTGAAAGGTAATCTTTTTGTTTTACAAAGCTTATATAGACTCACTTCGTCTGTCAGTCTGTCTCTCTGTCTGTCTGGTAAAAAATAGTTTGTAAACGTTATTTCTCCCACAACCAATCAAGCTGAAATTTTGCGCAGTTATTTCTTTTATTGGCAACAAAAGAATCAATTTTTTAAAAAATTGACCAACTAGCTAATTAACTATTGAGCTAATTAACTATTAATAATTAATTATATTGTTTGGTATCTTGAACAAGGGATAGACATTGTACTTGACTGAAGTGGTGGTATTAGCCAAATTAGTCCCCTTTTTAGGTTGCCGCTTTAAAGTACGTTTGTAATAAATTATTCAATCTTATATTTTCATAGGCACCTCACTAGCAGAGTGTTCAGTATGTCGGCTTGAGACGTCATGAGTTTGAATTTAAGTCGATACTTTTGTTTTTCAAAAAAAGCTTTCAGTCGTAATTACTTGCAAATAAAAATTGACTGCTCTGTATGTTTCCATAGGGCTAAGTGTAAACATAGAATGATGGTCATACAAAATACTAAAGGCCTGTAACTGCTTTCAAAAACACACGGTCATTGACCTTTGAAATTTGCATATGCGAAATATTAATTTTAAATATTATTATTATTATGTTAAAACGAACTACAATTCATTCTCTGACACTGCCAGGGTCGAGTTTCGTTAGAGAGATACAAAATTCATTGTAGTCTCTCAATATGGTCACTGAGAAATTTTCTGATGTTGTGGCAGGTCTGCAGCAATACTACCCTCTGACAGGAAACGAGAATCTTCTTAGGAATGTTAAGGGCCTTAAAGGCATCTGTGAGGTCTGTTGTCATTATCCCCTCAGTTGATATAACAACAGGGTATATTGTTATGTTACATAACTTCCATAACCGCTTAACCTGCAAGGTTAGTTGACCATATTTTCTTTGAATTGAAAACCTTTCTGTATCTTTATCTCAATTATTCTAAACCATCGACACACAAACCCACAAACCCACAAACACACAAACACACAAACACACAAACCCACAAACCCACAAACCCACAAACACACAAACACACAAACACACAAACACACAAACCCACAAACCCACAAACACACAAACCCACAAACACACAAACACACAAACCCACAAACACACAAACCCACAAACACACAAACACACAAACACACAGAGAGCGCCGGTAGCTCGAATGTTCATTGGGCTAGAAATCACGTTTCGACATTTCCACAAAAGGAAGAGATAATAGTCTTCTAACATATGTAGTCTTACAAGTAGAACTTAACATTCTTTGAGTTCTGTGCAAGGTCCTCACCAATCGGAGGCTGCCTAGATTGCCTATGTTTAAAGCCGGCTCTGATAGTAATAGTAGTAGTAGTAGTAGTAGTAGTAGTAGTAGTTAGTAGTATAAGAGTTAATGAAGTAACACTTAATTTCTTTGTACACAGGTGCTCTTCTCAAATCAACATGGGACATTACAAAAGTACATCTCTGATGACTTTCTAGATTTCATCCAACTGACAGAACTACAGATGCATTTATACATAAAATAAAAACAAGCTCTAGCTCCACACATGATTTAGAGCTGGCATCAAATACTCTTTGAGCATCCTCACAAAATACAAATATATAAGTGTCCTTCAAAATGAACTAGCAGTCCTCAGTTGCTAGATAAATGGATATGTATCATCTAAACACCTCCGCTTCTAACTCGTTATACTTTGACACTTCCAAGAAATCTAAAGCAGACAATTTCAAAGAAGCTGCATATAATAATGATCCGCCCTCTAGCGATCGTCCCTCCTATAAGAATGTCGCACAGCCGCCACAGACACATCCAGAAACAGAAGTTTATTCTAGACTTACCTCTGTGGTAAATCATTATGAGTTTCTGCCCCCTGTACAAAGCAGTTATTCAAGGTCCACTCCGTCCGCACTGCAGAAGATGGCCGGTAAGAAATGTGTTATTCTGGCCGTGTGCTGTATTGTAGCTGGTATCGCCGTAGTTTTGGCCACATCACTAGCTACAGTTATTGTATTGGGAAATTCACTGGATGAGAACTTCAATGACAAATTTTCTTCCCTATTCAAACTTAATGATGACTCAAAGACTGAATTTTTAAATACTATTAATACTATGTGTAGCGACTGCAACCAAACGGTGGAAGCGGATTTAACGATTTTCTACTTAAATCGATGTTACTGTCTCTACAACAAGACACTGTCATGGAACTCCGCTAAAAGGTTTTGTCTCGGCAAAGGAAATGGTGTCCATTTAGCAGAAATCTATAACAAGGAGACCAACGACTTTCTTACCACCCTCTTGCGTGCCGCACAGGTCAATCAATCGATCTGGCTTGGTGGTACTAACCTAATCAACAAGGATATATGGTTGTGGAACTACACAGGCATACCAATAGAGGTGTTTCAGCCCAGGCAATGGGGTGATGGGGAACCAACCGGTAAAATTCCTGGCACGGAAGTGAAGGAGAATTGCCTGGATTTGATCTATATTAGCAATGGACCGTATCGCTGGAACGATGCTCCTTGTGGGAGAGGTTATATTAAAGCTTTTTTGTGTGGTTCATTAGCCATCAAGTCAAAATGTTTATGTTAATTTCATTGTCTAGAAAGAATGTAAAAAGAGAAAATAGAGAGAGAAAGAAAGAAAATAAAAGAGAGAAAGAAATACAAAGAGGAATGTAAAGCAGAGAGAGAGAGAGAGAAGAAGAAGAAAAGTTGAAAAAAATAGAAAGAGGAGAGAGAGAGAGACACACACACACACACAAAAAGAAAGGAAGATAGAGAGAAAGAAAGGGAAAACATTTTCTTAATTTGTTTACAAACATTAGAACTAAATGGTTTTAGTGTTCTCTTATGTAGCCCAGTGTTCTCTTATGTAGTTCAATGTTCTCTTATGTAGTTCAGTGTTCTCTTATGTAGTTCAATGTTCTCTTATGTAGCCCAGTGTTCTCTTATGTAGTTCAATGTTCTCTTATGTAGTTCAGTGTTCTCTTATGTAGTTCAGTGTTCTCTTATGTAGCCCAGTGTTCTCTTATGTAGCTCAGTGTTCTCTTATGTAGCCCAGTGTTCTCTTATGTAGTTCAGTGTTCTCTTATGTAGTTCAGTGTTCTCTTATGTAGTTCAGTGTTCTCTTATGTAGTTCAGTGTTCTCTTATGTAGTTCAGTGTTCTCTTATGTAGTTCAGTGTTCTCTTATGTAGTTCAGTGTTCTCTTATGTAGCCCAGTGTTCTCTTATGTAGTTCAATGTTCTCTTATGTAGTTCAGTGTTCTCTTATGTAGTTCAGTGTTCTCTTATGTAGCCCAGTGTTCTCTTATGTAGCTCAGTGTTCTCTTATGTAGCCCAGTGTTCTCTTATGTAGTTCAGTGTTCTCTTATGTAGTTCAGTGTTCTCTTATGTAGTTCAGTGTTCTCTTATGTAGTTCAGTGTTCTCTTATGTAGTTCAGTGTTCTCTTATGTAGCCCAGTGCTCTCTTATGTAGCTCAGTGTTCTCTTATGTAGCCCAGTGTTTTTTTTATGTAGTTCAGTGTTCTCTTATGTAGTTCAGTGTTCTCTAATGTAGTTCAATGTTCTCTTATGTAGTTTAATGTTCTCTTATGTAGTTCAGTGTTCTCTTATGTAGTTCAGTGTTCTCTTATGTAGCCCAGTGTTCTCTTATGTAGTTCAGTGTTCTCTTATGTAGTTCAGTGTTCTCTTATGTAGTTCAGTGTTCTCTAATGTAGTTCAATGTTCTCTAATGTAGTTCAATGTTCTCTTATGTAGCCCAGTGTTCTCTTATGTAGTTCAGTGTTCTCTTATGTAGTTCAGTGTTCTCTTATGTAGCCCAGTGTTCTCTTATGTAGTTCAGTGTTCTCTTATGTAGTTCAGTGTTCTCTTATGTAGTTCAGTGTTCTCTAATGTAGTTCAATGTTCTCTTATGTAGTTCAATGTTCTCTTATGTAGTTCAGTGTTCTCTTATGTAGTTCAGTGTTCTCTTATGTAGCCCAGTGTTCTTTTATGTAGTTCAGTGTTCTCTTATGTAGTTCAGTGTTCTCTTATGTAGCTCAGTGTTCTCTTATGTAGCCCAGTGTTCTCTTATGTAGTTCAGTGTTCTCTTATGTAGTTCAGTGTTCTCTTATGTAGCCCAGTGTTCTCTTATGTAGTTCAGTGTTCTCTTATGTAGTTCAGTGTTCTCTTATGTAGTTCAGTGTTCTCTAATGTAGTTCAATGTTCTCTTATGTAGTTCAATGTTCTCTTATGTAGTTCAATGTTCTCTTATGTAGTTCAGTGTTCTCTTATGTAGTTCAGTGTTCTCTTATGTAGCCCAGTGTTCTCTTATGTAGTTCAGTGTTCTCTTATGTAGTTCAGTGTTCTCTAATGTAGTTCAATGTTCTCTTATGTAGTTCAATGTTTTCTTATGTAGTTCAGTGTTCTCTTATGTAGTTCAGTGCTCTCTTATGTAGCCCAGTGTTCTTTTATGTAGTTCAGTGTTCTCTTATGTAGTTCAGTGTTCTCTTATGTAGTTCAGTGTTCTCTTATGTAGTTCAGTGTTCTCTTATGTAGTTCAATGTTCTCTTATGTAGCTCAGTGTTCTCTTTTGTCTAATCAATATTTCAATTGTTTGTTTGCTTTACTTACCATAAAGTGGAATTTATTATTTAGCCTATTTTAAGATACCAAAGGCATCTATATAAATGTTACAAAAGTTCCACAAACCATTGGACAATATATATATATATATATATATATATATATATATATATATATATATCCGTGTTTGTTTGTGTGTGTGTCCGTTTTAGATCTCAAATACTAAAAGTGATCATTACATTTTTTAATTTTATATTTCTAACATGCAAGGATTAGTTGTTGTTTTTATTACTGATACACAATTTAGAAATATTTAAATTAAATATTTAACCTTTTAATTTAAAGTAAACCATTTTAAAGACTTTAATTAAAAATAGTTTTTCATATCGAAATGTTAACATTTCAATATCACACATACAAAATGGCAATGTAACTTTATAACAAATAAATTCATACATGTTTGTCTTGCTGTCGTCTAGTTTCATACTCATGTAAGTTGTAACTTAATTGTTATATAAATATATTTAATATAAATACAAAAGCTAATCTAAGGGGGAGAACAGCAAAATGATATATCTCAATACAGCTGGAATAATTGCCCTTTTTATATATAAAACAAAATTACTTAAATAATCACTAATTGATTAATGTATTGGATAACTTATTTATTTATTGTCATCTACTAGGAAATACTTTTTAAAATCATCTCGATCTGAAAATGGGAAGTGTGAGAAAAACGTGTAAAAAACGTAATAAGGGAAATAACTCCAAATATACAGCGATGTCCTCAATAAGGGGGACTTATTTCCCTTTTTCGATTTCCAACAAGATAAATGATAGTTAAAAAAAAAAATTTTGTTATTCATGTTTTGCTTATCACTATAAATCATTGTGTACAGTTTCAATTTGATACGAGAATGGGTATGTGAGATAAAGCGAGTACAAAAAAGTGTACCAGACAGAGCAAGTATTTTGATATAAGCTTTGTAAATAATGAAATCTTAATTTTTAATGTTTGTGATCTACGCCAGTGGTTCCCAGACTTTTTCGTCTCGTAGACCCCTTACCGTGTTTTCTGGTTGTCCTTTTAACGTCCCTGCTTAAGTTATACTGCAATTGTTGAACATTCCTTAACTTTAAATTATACATTTCTTTCAAAACTAATTTATATCCAGTGGCTCGAAGGGTGAAAACGTGATTGAAGGCGACATTAAAAGTTTCACCAGTGCTCAAAAATAAAGTATCAACAAACTTCAAATTGAAACCAATTAAAATAAAAGTTAATGTGTGGTATTACTTACAATCACCAAAAACACAGGAAACGTTTTGTTGGGTTGGCAAGCTTACTATTCGCTACGGATATTTTGTTTTATATAGGCATTATGTTGGGATTATGTTGGGCTTATATAGGGATTAAATAGGGATTACTTGTTGAATTAAGCAGTCCTTCAAAACATTAAATATTAATTAATCTTAAGTATCATTGTAAACGTTTTCTTTAAGAGCAGTTTCTCGTGGATTTCTTGATCCATAATAAATCGAACTATGCCGATAAAACAATACTTCATTGCCAAACAAGATTGAATCTGTCAGTTGTATAGAGAAATGTGTTTTTTTGCAGAAATATGATGTTTCAAAGAATTACATAAGAATTAAGAAAAATTTGACTACATTCCAACAGAGCTCAAGAATATAGTGAACTCTTTTCTACAAATTCATTAACAACCGATGGGTTGGAGCTTGCATGGATGGTTTTCAAGAAGCCACAACAAACGGAGGAGCTGGAATTGAATGGCTCATTGGAGAAAAACTAAATAAGAAATTAGGTTTTTGTAACTGGTGAGCACTTTGTCAACCATAGAGAAGAAATGGGAACACTGGAGCTAGCAAATCATCCAATTAGACCAAAAAGTCAGATTGTCTTCCAGACCAATGTAAGAAGTACAAAGAACAGTCCTCCAAAGTAAAAAAAAAACTCTGATACTTTCTAAATGAAGCATCTCAAGATGGCTGCCTGGTTGTGTGGTATGTGCTCTGTACTAACGTTTGGTGGTCACGAAAGTCCTTGGTTCGAACCCTGTCCACTCCCATCTCCCGTCTGGAGGTTTGGGCTAGGATGTAATTATCTACAGGATCTGAAACTTGTAAAACATTTTTTGACAAAACAAATTGTCTGCCTTTGTAGAGCTCAACAATTACAGGAAGAACACTAGAAGGAAATAAGAAAGCTGGCACACTTGCCAAATGTAAAAGAATAAATATACACTTGAAAATCGCACTCTATCCGGAAGAAATTGAGAAGCTAATAATGACAGTAACAACGAGAAATGAAGAAGAAATGCAAAAAGACGTCGCTGTTAAAACCTATCCAGACATGACCACTTCTTATGTTTCAGTTTAATATCAGAACCAAACACAACATTTTCCGGAAGCTGAGAATTGGGACCTTTGAATTTTACCCTGTGGAGTGTCACCAGAGAATGCCGACCACGTCTTCAAAAATGCAGTCTTCATCAAGAGGCCCGAACAAGACAATGGCCCCATAAAATACACTTGAAAATCTTTTAACGGCATCAGATATAGGTTCATGTAAGAGTTTTAACAACTTCTTCAACGGCTGGTAAAATTAATCAGTTTCCTATAGTGTGAGGTTTTCGGTATTTTACTATAAGTAAAGAGATTTTGTAAAATGCTCAGTAACTATCTTCTTCACAATATAAAGTCAAAGAGAGATTATGAGGGTGTATTCTGAAAGTTTTTCAAACCCTTATCTTTTATCAGGGTGACATCATCTCTAATGATCCTACAGTGTAATTGATTTCATTTCATAGCGGCACATAAACATTCGCTTGTTTGACAAGGAAGGAATGAAGTCCTATTTCAAGTACTCAACGCTGTACAGTCTACATTTTTTTTTTGGTTTAATTTATAATTACTACTCTCAATTCGACAGATTTACGCTATTTAAATAGATTTATTAAATTAAATATAACAATTTTTCATTCGAGCACCAGGATAAAAATTTAAAGAATTTCCTAAGGTGCAAATCATAAATGTGTGTATGAAATAATTCCATTAAATAAATACTAAAATTAAAGTCATCAAAGATTCATCATTGTAGACCCCGAAGTTCGCTTTTTCCCTTTCATAGACCCCTTGGAAGTCTTCGTAGACCCATAGGGGTCTTATCTAAATGTCGAAATTTGAAAGAACCTTAGCAACAATCTTTGGCACGCACGCTCATCTTTACAAATCAGGAAATAAACAAGCTACTCCCCTCCCCTCCCAACACACTCTACGCACGAGACTTTAGTGGTGATATCCTGTTTCTCCGGTATGTCTAGTGGTTACTCACACTCAGGACTGACGCACACAAGACTACTTACACCCAGGACACTCACATCCAAGACCAGAAATACATTTAAGTAAGCGGAGACCCTGAAAATGATATTAGTTAAGGCCTCTTCTCTCTTTGGAAACTAAAAATGCACTTAGTAAATATCACCGTAATATAAGCCATTATAAGCGTAATATTTTCTGGAAGAAAGAACCATGATCTTGCTACGTTTTATTTTTTAATGTTACTGTACATTAAACAAACTGTAAAAACTTTTATTAGCCATATATATTAAAACCTTGGTTTAGTACATTAATTTTGTAATTAAAACAGACTGTTGTAGCCAGAGACAAGGTCTAGAACCTAGTAAAGGGGTTAAGGCAATCTTTTCGATTACATTTTAATGTTAAACTTCTCTAGTTAAAATATACTCATATGCTCATTACATAACAACAACAAAAAACAAAACAAATCTCCGATTGACATTATAAGTTCTTTAGTTTGAAGTGGCTTGTTGACCTCGCTTCAATGAGTCTCAGCTACAAATGTACAATTATCTTCACTACTGGGAATGTGTTTCTGGACCTTTTTTTAAAACCTATACATTGTCCAATGTCTACTATTAGCTTGCAAACTTAGGGGTGGGTCAACACTTCACCTTCATCTTCACGGAGTCGAAAACGGCTCTAACTATTTTCCTAGAAATATGACCGTTTATGGACACACAAAAAAATAGCTAACTTGCCACACCTTGAAAACTCTGGTTTAACTGTTATAATTTTTCAAAATATAATACAGGAAATTTGGCTATTTAGAGCGCACGCTTTCAGCGGGTACAAACTTGACTTGAATGTTTGTTGTTTTTCTAGATTTGTTTGTTCCAGAACTCTATAGAAAGAGAAATGAATCGAGTGAACTGCTCAACTTGATCAATGACTCTGAATTATAGCTTCAAACTCTCGAACTCGTCGTTAAAAAAAATAAAGAAATGGCAATAATTGTCTCTTTCTTTAGAATACATATTTGTCTTTAAAAGTTTGTTTAGTTCGTGGAGGTCCAAGAAGATAAAGCCGTGAAGGGTGAGGCCGTGAAGGGTGAGGCCATGGAGGGTGAGGCCATGGAGGTTGAGGCCGTGAAGGGTGAGGCCATGGAGGTTGAGGCCATGGAGGGTGAGGCCATGGAGGTTGAGGTCGTGAAGGGTGAGGCCATGGAGGGTGAGGCCATGGAGGTTGAGGCCGTGGAGGGTGAGGCCATGGAGGGTGAGGCCATGAAGAGTGAGGCCATGGAGGGTGAGGCCATGGAGGTTGAGGCCGTGAAGGGTGAGGCCATGGAGCTTGAGGCCATGGAGGGTGAGGCCATGGAGGTTGAGGTCGTGAAGGGTGAGGCCATGGAGGGTGAGGCCATGGAGGGTGAGGCCATGGAGGGTGAGGCCATGGAGGGTGAGGCCATGAAGAGTGAGGCCATGGAGGGTGAGGCCATAAGGGTGAGGCCATGGAGGGTGAGAACATGGAGGTTGAGGCCGTGGAGGTTGAGGCCATGGAGGTTGAGGCCGTGGAGGTTGAGGCCGTGGAGGGTGAGGCCATGGAGGTTGAGGCCATGAAGGGTGAGGCCGTGAAGGGTGAGGCCATGGAGGTTGAGGCCGTGGAGGGTGAGGCTATGGAGGGTGTGGCCATGGAAGGTGAGGCCATGGAGGGTAAGGCCGTAAAGGGTGAGGCCATGGAGGTTGAGGCTGTGGAGGGTGAGGCCATGGAGATTGAGGCCGGAAGGGTGAGGCCATGGTTGTTGAGGCCGTGAAGGGTGAGGCCATGGAGGGTGAGGCGGTGAAGGGTGAGGCCATGGAGGGTGAGGCCATGGAGGTTGAGGCCGTGGAGGGTGAGGCCATGAAAGGTGAGGCCATGGAGGGTGAGGCCATGGAGGGTGAGGCCGTGAAGGGTGAGACCATGGAGGTTGAGGCCGTGGAGGATGAGGCCATGGAGGGTGAGGCCGTGAAGGGTGAGGCCATGGAGGGTGAGGCCATGGAGGGTGAGGCCATGGAGGGTGAGGCCGTGAAGGGTGAGGCCATGGAGGTTGAGGCCGTGGAGGGTGAGGCCATGGAGGGTGCGGCCATGGAGGGTGAGGCCATGGAGGTTGAGGCCGTGGAGGGTGAGGCCATGGAGGGTGAGGCCGTGAAGGGTGAGGCCATGGAGGGTGAGGCCATGGAGGGCGAGGCCTTGGAGGGTGAGGCCTTGGAGGGTGAGGCCATGGAGGGTGAGGCCGTGAAGGGTGAGGCCATGGAGGTTGAGGCCGTGAAGGGTGAGGCCATGGAGGGTGAGGCCATGGAGGGTGAGGCCGTGGAGGGTGAGGCCGTGGAGGGTGAGGCCATGAAGGGTGAGGCCATGGAGGGTGAGGCCATGGAGGGTGAGGCCGTGGAGGGTGAGGCCATGGAGTGTGAGGCCATGGAGGGTGAGGCCATGGAGGTTGAGGAACTGCTCGGCCGCATAGTTCCCCTAATTCTCACATAGTTCCCCTAATTCTCACATAGTTCC